>VWZD01003507.1:99372-195042 GCA_013396695.1 Sakesphorus luctuosus | reverse complement strand
CATTCCCATCCCCATCCCCATCCCCATCCCAATCCCATCCCTATCTCCAATCCCCATTCCCTTTCCCTTTCCCATCCCCATCCCCATCCCCAACCCATCTCCATCCCCGCCAGGCCGCAGTGCAGCACCAACACTGGTGCCAGACCAACCCCTGCCCACCAAACCCAACACCCTGGCCTGGCCCTGCAGCCCCAGTTACTGCTGACAAAGCCCCATCCACCCAACACCAACACTGGGCCAGTGCTGTGATTTGATTCTCCTCATGTTATGATTCATCTCTAAAGTTTCTAATGAGGTTTCCACAATGGACACTCACCCAAAATAAGAATCAGCCTTTACGTTTCATCCTTGAGTTCATCTTCCCTTTCTTTCCATAAAACCTGAATTTGAATTCCTCGCGGCAAAGGAAAAGCTGGCAAAGCAATCCCGAAGTTTCCCTGGAGCTGGAATCTGGTCCCTGTGATGTTGTGCCGCAGCAGGGCCCTCGCCCCGGCCGGAGACTCCCCAGGTCTGGGGGAAGAGAACACTCTTTATTCAGCATTTGCAGAAACCTTGATAAACAACTTGCTTGATGTGAAGTTTCAGGATGGCACTAAACTTTTAACAATACAACTTCAGATGTACCCAAAACTTTTAATAGAATATCTGTTCTCATTATATAATAAAACAGAACGAAAGTCATCAATTTGCACCACAGAACGTGGGTTGCTGTGGAAACCTTCATTATTTATTTTTTTAACACGTGCAACTCCTGTTTCCCCACCGAGCAGGGCCAGCTCTCTGTTTGGGTTTTTGTTTGGGTTTGGGATCTTGGGTTTTGCTTTCCTGTGTGGAGTGCAAACAGCAAGTGGCCAAGAAGTAACTGTGCTTGTACATTATTCATTTAGAAAAAACAACTTATTCAATCCTACCTTAATTCATATTCACATTTTGGCATTTATATTTACAATAGCTTCATTCCTTCCCTTCCTGAGGCACTCCCACAGCATGCAGAAATAGCTTTTTGAAGGGACAAAGCATGACAAAGTCATTGAGTTGCATCTGTTGGAGATAGGCTGCTGCTGGGTTTGAGAAACTGGTTCTGTTTTTATCCCCAGATATGTCAATAATAAATACCTTTTCATCTCCTCCTAGTACTTTGGGAGCAGGAAAGCTCTGCAGTGGCATCAATTGGTTAATTCTTCCAGGCTCTTCATTCTACAGCCTCAGCACTTCATGGATTCCTCTTGCTGCCAAGCTGACCAGCACTTAAACTGATACTTTCCCTGATTAACAAAAAACACTGATTCTTTTTTTCCCAAAATACAACCAAGTCTGAGTTGACTCTTCCCCTTAAAGTAAACATGGACTGAAGGTGAACTTGGGAAGGCAAGGTGAGAACCCTGCAAGGTTAGATAAACTCTGAGAAGGACATCAAAATAGTTGACAGAATGGAACCTGCAAGGAATTAATAGTTTACAAACCTCACTTTGTTTAGAGGCCATCCATCTGTCTTGGCCATGGTCACACAAATGACAACATTACCAGGGAAGGTCATACTGAGGGTACCTTACCTGTATTTGAAACACAGCACATATAATTACATATTTATCCCTGACACTTTTGTGCACTGCTGCTGGTGATACCTCTTTTCAGAGAGGGGCACATGATCCACTTTGAAAGGAAATAAAGCCAGTGTACTTTCCTGCAGATTCACTGGAATGCAAGTTTACATAAGTTAAAGTTACCAAATATATTTACAGCTGTTTCTCCGATCTATGCATTTACCAGTTTAATGAGGCTCCCATCACCTCTACATAAACACTGATTGCCTTAGTAAATACTCTTAGCTTAAGTGTAGCAGCGAACAAACATCTCATCCTGCAAGGGAGGCAGAGGCACTAATCTCCCAGGCAGCAAGGTGGGATTCAGGATTACCCACGTGCAAAGGAGAGACCAAAGCAAACAGTGAGGGCTGCACAGAGCTGCAAAACAACTATTTCCTCTGTCTCTCCTGTCTCTTAACAGAGCTCACACCTGCCAGCTTCAATGTTCATACTACTCTGGAAAGCATGGGAAAAACAGCAGCATTGTAGCAAGCAGAAACGAGAAATTCTCAGGGTTATATGCCCCAGGGTTTGGTTTGGGTTTGTTTTTATTTTTTCCTTATCATAAAGATTTCATAGTGAAAAAACATCACCATAAAATTAGAATCCAAAGACTACTTCTAGTTAAATGTTTTAAGGTTTTGTTAAGAAATTTTAAAAATTGATATCAGCAATCAAACTAAATTTTAAAATCTATTGTAAATGTCAGTGCTCCTACAAAAAGAACTTCTGTTGATGGGCATCATGGGTCCAAAAAATTAATGATTTTCAGAGAAAAGTGGCCTCCCCTTCAGAAGTTGTCTCAGGTGCTATTCTGAGGCTTTGCCATTAAACCCTTGTGTTGCATGGTGTTGAAATAATGGTAAATACAGGCTTCAAGACCTTATTGAAATGAACTTGAAGTCAAGTCAGCAGGAGAGCACTAATCACTGAATAACACTGTCAGAAGTTACTTAACATCCACTGTGTAGAGGAGCTGTTGTGTCAGAAGTGTTGGGAGTTGCTTATGGGTCTGTTACTGCAAACACAATTGTCCTTACCCGAAGAGACTATGCATTAATGTTTAACACAGTACTAATTAATTAAAATACATTAGAGGGTTCATCTTATATCACACTATCTTGCTATAATATAGATGTGATTTGAAAGACAGATGGCTTGGGATTGGAGAGATTTGACACAGTTTCTTTCTCTTAAATAGATCAAGTGAACTGCACAATCTTTTCAAATGCTCTTCAAGGGACAATGGAAGGTCAGAGTGCAGAAAGCAGAGAGGTTCTTATACCTTCCTGCAAGCAGATTTTTCTCAGTTATCCCAGCCCTAAGGTATCATGGAACAGATCACCCCCATGGCCTCTCTTTCAGGCAAGAGCAGCCCCACACTTTACCCTTTCTCCCCATTCTCAAGCTTATAGTTGCTGGTAACTTCTACTTCCATTATTACTTCAACCCTCTGTTTTAGAAACATGGCTCAAACCCTTACTATCAGAAAAAAAAATCATGGATGAATTTTAACTCCCTTTGACAGACAATTTATTTGATTGAATTACCTTGTTTTCTGCACTTGAGGTTTGAACTTGGCTTGTTTGTGTCTTTAAAGTTCATATTCTTTCCCATTGTTAAAATGGATTAAGCCATTAAACAACTTGACTTTCCCATTAAAATATAAATTCCTCACCTTGTAGGGAAAAACAAAGAGATGCACAGCAAATACACTCTATCACCCAACTCTGATGACTTCACAGGTCCTTTTGAAGCACCAAGTGTTTCTCCCTTCTGCCTCAAAATAGGGATTCATGTGTCCCAAGACTGAGCTATTCTCCCTCTAATGAAGTCATCTTCTGAAACTTTGAAGCAGGAGGTCTCAGGAAGTCTGCTCCCAGCCCTCAGCACTGCCCACAGTGGCAGCAAAGCAAACCTTTCTACACCAGGCAGCCACAGTTGTCATTCCATCGTCTGTTCCTTACTGAGTGCCCAAAGCAGGAGTTCATCCCTGACAGCAGCCAGGCCACATCCACCTGTATCGTGTCAGAAGCAGCACACAGAACTTTCAGGCAATTCTAGGAACATAACAGAAGTTCTGTTTTTTCATGCCTTTAGTGCCAAAAGTTTTTTTCATGCAAAATGGAAGTCAGCATAAAATATACCAGAATTTCTCCTATTTTTCTCTTCTTCAGAGTGATGGCAGCCTAAATTCAAGAGAGAGGCACTTCCAAATTCTGCCAGAATTTTAGACACTTGGAGTTAAGTCTTACCCAATAAAATCCCTCATAAAAAATGTCTGCTAAAACCAACTTGCAATTACAAATATAATGTCCAAAGTAAATTTTACTCTATTTGTAGTATTGATTGCAAACAAATTCTAAAACTAAAAAAGAGCAAGACTTGCATAAGGACAAGCATGGACCAATGTTCTTGTGCCACCATGTCCCAGTCTGCAAGTTCATATGTTGCTTGCATAGAAAATATCTGGATTATATCAGGAAAACAGCATTTAATTTACTTATTTTTAGCATAAAAGTAAAGAATGGACTAACTAATGCTCTAATATCCATATGTCAAGTACAATTACCAAAAATTTACAGTGCAGGTGGTCATTATTTAGTCAAATGAAGTTTTATATAAAAAAGATCACAGATCATGCTGAACAAATGTTTTCTTGGTACTAAAGAAACTGAGTATTTTGCTCTTCAATTAGTAAAAAAGGAAAATATTAATTTGAAACTTCATGAATAATAAAGAAATTTGAGGAAAATACTATTGCAGCTTCAATCTCACTTATCCATAATGCTCTCACTGCAGCAAATTACCTATTAAAGGAGTGAGAAGGCATAGAATGTTAATTAGCACTGTTGTGACAAATTTATACCTTTTCCTATTAATTTAGTTTAATGTTCAGGATATAAGAAACCCTACCACATGTAATAATTAACTCCTGTCTTATTCTGTGAAATGGGAGTTGAGAAGCACTTGTGAACTCTCCTTGTGAACACACTTTTTTTGGTCTTTTTTTTTTTTCATTTCTGACCTTATGCATTTCTTATCATTTATGTATTTATTGCTGTGAAAGAGATCTCTTTCATGCTAAGAAATTTATACTATTGAGAGAAAACATCAGAGAACTGATTTCATCACTCATGGAAATGAACAGGCTGCTGATTAACTGATTTCAGCTGCCACACCATCAATCTTTAGCCAAATCTCTCCGGGGAATGAAGACTTCGGGGCTGGTTTTTTAAGTGCTCTCTCTAATTTTGTCACTTTGTTTCAGGGACAACTGAACCTTGGTTCATAGAGAACCAGCTAACACACCTTCAGGGAATGGTGGCTGGGGATTAAGGAGTTCTGGATCCTTATTTGCGTACAGTGTTGGAGTGTAAAAAGGAAAAGTGACAGATGAATTCACCCTGGACTGGCTGGAAGGGCAGGGCAGGAATCCTTTCTCCTTATTTTGTTTCACTTACACTGCGCCGCTCGGTCCCACGTCAGTCACAGCAGCCTTGGGACCAAACTAAACATCTGTTTTCGGAAGACTCTGCTCTTATCCCTCTGGATGCAGCGGCTGGAGCGGCGCTCCGGACTCCCGGCCCGCTGTCCCTGGTGCTGGAGCTGCTCCTTGGCCGCCGCTCCCGCTCCGAGCCCTCCCGGCCACGCAGTGCCCTCCGAGCCGCCTCCCTCGGCAGTGCTGGCACAGCACGAGGAGCCTCCTGTTCCACTGCCCGGATTTTCCAGGGAGCCCCAGCTAGCCGGGCCGTCAGCCCCGAGCGCAGGACCAGCCCTGGGACCTGCACAGAGACCACGCTGTTATCTGGAGATAAAATCAGACCGAGCCAAAACAATTGGAAAAACTAGAATTTAGTGGTACTGAGATGGATAAATTGAAGTTATGCTGGACCTAACCAGGCTCATCCCATTTTTCCTTATGGGAATGCCAAGAGCACCCAGCTGAGCTGTGGCCTCACCTCCCCCATTCAGCCACTGAGAACAACAAGGACACAAACAGACAGTCATGGCAAAGTGCTTAATGCCCAAAAACACTGTTTAACATCTTCTACTATCCTACTGTCCACATTAGTTGCATATTTACATTTAAAATGTAAACATCCTATTTGTTTATCTGTGAAATTACTTTGATTATTTTTATCTAGATAAATTCAGTATTGTGTATATGTATATTCAAAGTAAATAATGTCTGTAACACAAGAGTATATAAAAATTTAATTTTGTTAATATTGTAATAATTAAACTGTGGTTAGTTTGATAGAGAGCCAAATCTGACTTCTAACTGCTGGTGTCGTGTGCCCAGAGCGAGATCCTTCCCTGAGCAAGTAGAGGACAGTGAGCTTCAGATTCCAAAATAAATCTGAAATATAATCTTTGTGAAAGGCATTACTGTATTCCTATGTTTAAGAGAAAGAGTTATATTCTACATGTCTTCCCAGCAGCTAAAAGCACTTCAGTATTCTATAAAGCAGATTTTTGAAACTTGGTCTCAGTTTGTCTCAATCACAGCTACATCCAAAGACACCCACAGGTGTCACTTGGGTTAACTGAGGGGGAAAACTGGCAGAAATGTATCTGAAGAGCTTTGACCTGTGTAATAAAAGCAAGATCTTCTTGAGCAGAATGAAATAAAGTAGAATATTTTGTTACCTGACCCAGCAGGACACTGAGTGTAACAGTTCTGCAGACTGGCATGTCCCTGAGCAAAAAGGATGATGTTACTGTAAATCCATCCAAACACATCCAGCTCTGAGAGTGAATCAGCACAAAGTGACCAGCAGCTGATTCATCTGAATAACAAAAGCCTGAACACCTCACCAGCTGTCCCCCCACGGAAGTAATCAATAATGACACAAATTCACTCTGCTGCCCAACTGGCAAAGAGCTCTCCATACCCAAATACATTCCCCTCAGAGGCAGAGGAAGAGAGTTCAATCACATCCACTCGTCTGCTCAAGGGTGTTGACTGTTCACTTTTCCTTAATGGTGTTCTCGATGCTTTGGCAATACAGTAAGTACATCTGCAGTAGTTGTTCACCACACAAAAAGGATATGGATTCATGTCACCCCCACCCAGCTCAGGGAACAGCCCTCCTGGAAACTCAAGCAGTGAAGACCGGGACTAGCACTCCTCAAGATGCTCTCTGGCTGCTACAGACACACAAACAGCTCAGCTCTGCGAGAGGCACCTTCCTGAAAGCAGTAAGGAACATCCTGTTATCATGAAGGACTGAATCAGGTGATTGGATCAGTCAGCAGAACAAGCCTTAAATTAAGCAGACTGTATCCACATGGAGAAAAATTGCCCTCTAAGACTGTGCAGGTGCTTTGTGTAAAGGCAAAGAATTCATCCTTTGTCTCCAGTAAAGCTATGCAATAAAATTGTAATTCTTTATGTCCCATTAACATACTAAATAAACAGCAACACAAGTCACCAACTGTCTGCCAGGAGCAGAAGTGCAGAGCTGTCCCAAAACATTCCCTTTCAGGGCACGACAATGATAGAGGGAAGTGCACCTGTGGTGTAAAGTCAATGACGGGCACAAGATCTCACACACAGGAAAAAAACACAAGGAAAGGAGTTTAAAATGATGGCTCAGACACCACCTATGACCCAGGCAGTACTTCAGCTACAAAAATGGGAGTTTTGCAGATTTTATTAAATCCATTCATTCCTTCAAAGGGAAAGGAGGACCTGGAGAAAAGTCTGCAAAAGCTATTTTACACAGGCACACTTTTACCTACAACACATGACACAGAGTGAAGGATCGATTTCTCAGTGGATGAGATTGCTCTCAGGGTTTCTCCCCAGAGCTGGGAATGGCTCCCCCTCTGCCAAGCCCACCCAAGCCCCCGATGTGCTGTAGCCATGAAGGAAGGACAACCAGAGACCGATAGGTTTGGAGGCAGAAGAAACAAAGTTCATTTGAGTGCCTCATTTATATACCCTCAGGCAGGGAAGGTTCTGGAAGGGTGGGCGGTACAAGGCTTCCTATTGGTCAGGAAACATGCAAATGAAGGATCGAAAATGGACCAATAGGGTGAAGGGGTGGAATGTTACAACAACCAATGAAAGAGCAAGGATAACAACCAGTCAGAGAACAGGGATAAGAACCAACAGGGGTACAGAACTTTACCAATGGGGAGAAATGGTGGGAAAGAAACTCGAGAGGATTATGGAAAGAAAAAACCTGGATAGGGGATGACTAAGAAAAAACACAAGAGGGAAGACATGTTTGTGACACACTTTTTATTATGCCACTGAGGTATCAACATAAGGGGGATTGGGGTTGGTGGGGTTCGTGTCCTTGTAGACCCTGTGTAAAATATCAATACTGGGAGCACTGGGATTCATAAAGTCCCCATCCTTGTTGACCCAGCATTTGTAGCACTCCTGCCATTTCACAAAACCTGGGGTTTCTCCCACATGGATTCAGTGGGAAGATTTATTTTTTATATATGATTCATAAATTATTCACCATCAGGAGCAAGACCATCAGGGTTTGGATTGACTGTGGCCACTGCAACCTTCCTGCACAGGGTAAACAATCTCACATGTTTGTTTAGTACTACTAAACCCAGCAACCAATATAAAAACAAATGCCTGTCAAGCAAAATGCAAATACAGACTGCAAACAGATCTCTTGAATAATTGAACCTGTTTGGATTATGAAGATAAAATTCAGATAGTTCTTAATAATTCCTTTTTCTCCCTATTGGTAACAGAGAATCACAGAATCGATTGGGTTGGAAAAGACCTCCGAGATCATCAAGTCCAACCCTTGGGCCAACTCCAGTCCCTTTACCAGATGGACAATCTGCATTTAAAAATCTCCAGGGAGGGTGAATCCACCACCCTCGCCAGGAATTTACCCTCAGCACACATTGCTGCAAATGTGTTACTGTTTAGAAGTCTGCAATTTTTGATGTAAATTTTACCTTGTCCTGTCACTATGAAAACTTTCCCATAGGCCTCTGGAACATCTCTCCTTCCTTCCCTAGTGCAGCTCAGAACAAGGGTTTGTTCTCAGGATGAGCCACACCAGCTGCTCCCTGACACCCTCCAGACAGGACACGACCAGCAGAGATTGCAGATTCCAAGCTGCTGCCTGCAGGAGCTCTGCAGGATTTCAGAGGCCAGGTAATCTTCCACTAATACTAATTCTATTGCAACCTGGTAAAACCTGTTGTTCAGCCACTAAATGAAATTCACTCTTCATTACGACTGAGTTTGGGGTTCATATTCGTTGTTGCAGTTTGCAAACTGTTCATTTTACCACAAATACTGAAGTCAATGTAAGTACCTTTTTTGAGATCCACTCGGCTAACTTTGAGGGGAGAAACGGACACATTTTTGGGTGCAAAAGCCACTGAAGAAATAATGTTATTACAATCACCACCAGTGCATATAAAAAGGCAAGGACTGGAATTTATTACACAAATATAACATTTTATAGTTCAAATTATGCAATACAGCTTTTCCCTGAAGAATATAAAAAATAAAACTAATAAAAGGAGAAATAAATTAATATATATCAAAATGATGTAAGTGAAATATTTGACTGCTGTGTGTGAGATTGCTCTCTGAATAACTAATAATTAACCCACATGTCTAATGCATCATTTTAAAAAACCTGATGAAAACATCTAAAGAAAACAATAATGAAAAGTTATAAAAAATAAATTACAGAAATAAACTGCAGAAATACAGATGTACTTGTGTTATGAAACAAGGAGACAACAGAAATGACAAAACAGAATTTGTCTGAGCCAAAATAATTTTGGGGAATGATAAGCAAACAACTGAGTTTGCTCAAGATTTTCAAGAGCATTCAAGGATTGGATTTGATGGCAAAGCTTCTGAATTTTATTGCTTTTAGAAATTGTATCAATACAGGAACTTTCTGTACAGAGAGGGGAAAGTAAATGTTCCTGATAGCATTCATACACTCATTGCTGTGAGAGCTGCCAGATTTCCTTCCAGAATATTTAACCAGTTCTCATGAAGTGATACCACTGTGAGTGGGCTTTTGATTTGCCAAAAGAACATTACAAAAGAGTTGACCAAACAACCTTGGAGCAAATGCACATAAGATGATCCAATGTAAATCAAATGAAATGCTGAACAAACATTGGGCTCAATCTCGATTTCAGAAGAATCTCTGAGTAACTATGGTAACTGTTTACTGAAAATAATTGGGCTGAAAAACTTGTGAACTTCAACATGAAGGTTTAGAATATATTTAATTTGTAAATAGATTACTATTTCTAAAGCAGAGCATCAAACTAAGAGACTGCAGTAAAACTGGGCTCCAGGGGAATGACCCCCCCCCGCCAAGGATGTCAGTAGTGCAAATGGAAAACCTCAAGATGTGCAGGGAGCTGGATTGGTGGAGCCAAGGGGGAGAAAAGGAAGCAGCACCCTGGGTGAAACAGGCCAACCTCTCCATTGGAAACAGATCACTCAGCTAAGCCTGCATAAAAACTGCAAGGAAAAACTCTGGAGCACTTTATGAACTCCCATCACCCACCTTCCAGCAAGATTAATGAGGCTACAGAGGAAGCCTGTTGGAACACTCAGGAAAAGGAAGATGTGACACATGGAGAGAGGAAAACAAGGAATCTCGCTTGCCCAGCAGACAGAAACAGAGAGAAGACACAGTTGCTGTCAGAGACAGGTACCAGCCCAATGTCCTGTAAAAAGACCTTCTTAACAGTGGCAAGTTTGTCTTGTATTGGATTGTTACTGTACTAAAATAAGTACTTTATTCAAGGCATTTCCCCTTATTTTTTTATTAAATACATCTATCACCATTCTCCTGGGAGGGAGCAATGGTTACATATCATCTAACCATGATGAAAACAGATAAGCAGTATAACCTGCCTGGCTTTTTGCTGCTGTAACCACACAGAGATCAGGCCCAGGAGCCACAACATGTACCCAGAATGCACATTAAGTACTTTGTGTGGGAGCTGACTTGCTCTTCCCAAACACAGGACACGACTGATGCAGACAATACCCTCTTATGGACAATCCAGGAGAAACTTAGCACAATATTAGAAAATAATTCTGAAGCCAGTTACCATCTGCTGATCACAGCCAAGAGCAGTTGTGAACTTCTCATAATATTACAAATATTATCCTAGAAGTGATAATACAAATATTATCCTAGAAGTGATCCTAAACAATGGGAGTGAACTACAAGAAACCTGTACACAGTGACTTAGGGGGTTTACAAAGACAGAGGCAGGGTGAGCTGCCTGAACTTCAGAAGTCACATTGTTATGTTTTATTCTAAATACACATTTGTGGGAATTGCAGCCACGATTCAGAGGCCAATCAAGGCTATGTGATTTACTCAAGCAAGCCATAAAATAGTGATGAATTGTACCCAGGGAACTTTGCATTCTGAAGCTGTAAGACATCTGATATACTCTAGGAAATTACTTTCACTAATTCAGATCTTTACAATCCACAGATGCCTAATTTCTCTAGAATTATTTGCTGAAATATTAAAAAATATTATATTTACAGCAAATATGAATCATAGGAGGCTTCCCTCGTAATGCCATATAAATGTGCTCCCTGAAGTGCTTGTGGGACAGAAGTATCACAGTATTAAAAACATCATAATAATTGTCATTCCTAAAATTTCATTGATGTGCATTCTGGGCATTACTGATCTAATAAAGATTAACAAAACATTCTGGAGATTTTCCTACTGGTACCAGCAGTAGCTCAGTCCAGACAACTTGAATGAAGCAATCAGACCATAATCAGCTCTGTAACTAATCACAGCAAACCTCAAACTGTTACAAGTCTCAGCAAGTGGAGCTCAGAGGGGTTCAGAGGAGAAGGGAAACAATTACTTGTAGCTGATTTGCCTCAATCTGATCCTACCATAATGTTTGGCGTCCCTTTGCTGCTGCAACACACTGTGCCAGCTCCTGATATCCACCATTCCCCACAAAGGAAACAGAAAAGGGTTGGGGAAAACAGCAAAAAGGAAGAATAATTTGAGATCTAGGGAATAAAACCCCCCAACTTCCTAATACAGAGATTAAAAGAGATCAATCTTTGGCTCTGTCAAAGACAAGGGTAAGGTCTGATATGATCAGTGTCTATGAGGATGTGCACCAGGAGGTTTCTAACAGCTCTTCAAATACACCAAAGGCATCACAAGACAGAAAGGCTCAATCCTGATGGCCTGTTAGACAGATACAGGTGCAGATTTTTAGTCATGGGAATAAACTGGCATAACTTACCAGAAGAGGGAAAAGGTTCTTTATTACTTCAGCTTTTTATTCCAGGCTGGCTGTCACTGGAAGAAACATCCATTAGGTCAACATGAAGGGCACTCTTGAGGTAATTCTTGGGTGACATTCTTGGACCTGTGTTTTTCAAGGTAGGTTATTTTTACCATTTTCTATAGAACAAACTATTAAGTAAATGATCCCAACTAAAAATTATTTCAATTATTGAAAACAAAAATATATCTACATGAATATAAAGGTCTTATTTTAAAATTACATCACTAGAGGTTACATGTGGGGTTTTGTCTTCATAACTGTTATGTCAATAAACAAGCCTTTCTATACATTAAAAAAAACATTTTTGTATCCTTTTCCATAGAGAATTCCATTTGTGAATGAATCAAGGAGAGAAATTTCATTATAAATTGCCTGAAACAGCCTAAAGATAGGAAAGATCACCACAAAACATGGCTGCTTCAGCACGTTCACAGCCTGGAAAAAATGTTTTAGCTGTTAGAACTCTGTCAATTTTCTTATTTTCGTATTTCAACACTTCCTTCAAGCCTTAATAAACCAAAAGATGCTACAGACATGACAACTCCCACTGGGATATTGCCTGGTCTCAGTGGGCAATACCATCTACACTTGCTGGTGAAGAGAGAGCTCCAGGTTTGGCTGTTCATTAAGAAATGCAGCTGTTGAATCTGCCCAGAGATTTGGAATAGCTGAATAAATCCCAGCAATATATCTTAGCTAGCAGGGTGGAAGATGATTAATACTGACCAGGAAACTCACAGATCTGGCAGGTTTTAAAATACACTAATTGTATCCACTTAGCATTACTTACATTTGTTATCTGGCTGTCCATAAAATTGCTCTGTCCCCTACCCCTAACCCATCACCAGTGCCCAGTCTGGATTCCTGTGCCAGGTGAGGCTGATGGGGCAGCCCTTGGCACAGGGTTTGTGGTGCAGAACAGGGCACTGGGCAGGGGCAGCACCCGCAGGCTCAGCCTGAGATCACTCCCAGGCAAATGGATCAACCTGCAAACCAATCCACAGCTTCTGCTCCAGCATTCACACTCACCTGCTCTTTGCCAAGGTGTCCAACACTCCACAGTCTCCTCAAGCTTCTCCCTGCTTAGAGAAAAAGAAAAGTACTTCTTAACACTATAATCTCTCGCAGTTTTTCTAACCATGCACCGCTCTTGAATCATATGGGCTGTGAATCAATTACCAAGTGGCTCTGACTCAGATGTTCAGAAGGTTTCCAATAAAATCATGACTTTGTACAGACTTAGAATTAAAAGATGACTTTGTAATGCTCAAGGCAGTCATGGTATTTCCCCCCTTGATACTGGTTCATGATGCCAAAGGGATGCAAAGGGGGTCTCTGTCTGAGCTCCCATGGAAAATGCTCCACTTGGAGCAGGTGTTTTGGTTTCTTTTCAGTGTTGCCCATTTCAGGTATATTTCTACTTGCTGAGCACAACACTCAGATTATGCTTTGCCTTTCTGATGATTCACTGGGTCAGCTAATGCAGTTAATGTTTGCAGGGATTTTTTTCAGATTAGGCTGAATTTACCACAGTATTATCATGTCAGCAATCTCCACCAATTACTTACAGTGCTAAACTTTTGCAGTAGCAAAGGCCTTGATTAAAATGCTAATGGAAAAGGCATCATCTCAGGGATTTGGAGCACAAAGCTCACTTTTGTGTGAGACTTTCCAATACATGACTCCACAAACTCAGCTGCCTGGGGAAGAGAATTGCTTGCTTGAATGCCCACACTGGAGTGACAGGAAAAGCTCACTTGCAGAGGATTAACTCTGGGTAGATGAATCCTGCATTTTCTGTCAGCAGTTATACAGAGCAAGGTAGCTGAGATTTGCAGGGAAGCACCTGTGATTGCCAATGCACTCAATCCTTCCTCGGGGGTCTTTCCAGTTGAGTGTGAGCCCAATGATTCCTGGAAGCTGCAGCTCAGAGATCCTGTTAACTTGGGCACAAAGTCAGACTGCAAACTGCTCCTGTGCCTCTTCTGTCCATGGCCCACACTCTGCACTCTTCAGATCCAGTGGCTGATCTAAGACACAGCCGGAGGAGCACAAGGGCTCCCCAGGCTCCACTGGAGCAGTTGGCAAGAGCTTTAGTTCCCTGAGCACACAGCAGGAACACAAACGGAGAGGAGCACACACAGTAATGAGCTGAGCTATTTGCTTCTCTGATCCTACTCCGCTGTCTCCAATGAACTTCCCAAAACTGGGGCAAGGAAGAGCCTCCCAGAGCTCAGCACTTCTCCCTGTTCAAGACTCACATGCTCACTGTCACCTCAGTGTTCCTGCACTGCGAGGTGAGACGGGACAGCACCTGCACAGCAGAACAGTTGGTGCTGAGGACCAAACCCCTGCAACATGTGTCACTCTGGATAAGCCAGGAACTAATATCCTCCAACTGCTTAATGAACATTCAAAAGTGTTCCTGGAGTGCAAAATCTAGCTTAGTTTTAACCACAGGGAATCAAATTTGTGTGCTCTGACACCACTCAGTGATGTGAGGCCAAGTGCAGCAAATGGGAAGGACTCAGAGATTTACTTCAAAATTGCATCTAAGGTAGATGTACTCTGTGGTAAACTCTGCATTTCAAGCTTTAAAACGAGTGTTATCTCATGGTAGCGCCTGAGATTAAAAAAAAGAAATTAAATAAAAAGCAGAGAACACTGATTTGGAGTAAAATGTGAAGCAGTTCAAGCTTTCTTAATTTAGTGAAGAGAATTGGGCTTTGCTTCGAAGGCAACTTGAGAGACATTAAACAGCTGATGGGAACCTTCACACGGAAATGTGCTTTTACCACAGTGGAGTGTGTGCTGGAAAATGCTGCACTGTGTCAAAGAGCAAATGCACCCTCTGTGCTCTGGGCCAGGATCCAGGATCAGTGAGGCAGGAGGAGGTTGCTCTGTATCCTCCTTGGATTGCAAAGCCACAAGGTATGGCACAGATAGAAGGAGATCCAGCTGTCCTAGGAGCAGATCTAATAATAATTGAGTAGGGCATCTATCACAGAAAACAGAATGATAAAATAGTAATTTACAATTAGTTCCAAATCAGGTTAGAGATAAAAATATCAAGCTAATTGGCTTGCCAGGCAATACTGAGTGGGAGGATCCTACAGGATTTCTGGAGCCTTGGTTCCCAGTGACTCTGTTGCTTGACAGAGTAAAGCTGGTTGATGTGAAAAATGCCCTTCAAGAACCTCACAGGAAGGAACAGACACAATGGAATTCCTGAAGGAAATAAATCACAGCTCTGCTACTACCAGGACAATCATTCACATGGCTAAAAAGAAAAGAAGTTTATTTAGGGATGACTCTCTGTGTTTCCAGACTAGCTAGGAAAAACTTCAGCATGAAGTTCCTACAAAAAGGCAATTTTCAGAGGTTGTGCTTCTGTGTGGTTCAATTTTACCCCTGCTGTGAAAACTGATGTTAAAAAAAAATTGTATCAAATTCTGAACTTGTATAATTGCTTTTCAAATGACATACACAAGTACATAGTCAACTAGCAAAATGATCTTATATTTACCCTTAACAGCTCTACAGAAGCATAATTTTTGTAATTTAATCTCAAAATTTGTTTCAAAGGCAATTTCTGTTTTTCTCTTGTTGTTCCAACTCTACCTTTGCTGTTGCTTGTGATCCACATTGGCAAGACAACTCCCCAGCAGAGATTTCCAGAAATCTTCACTTCACTTCTGAGCTATCTAGAGCATAGTTACATATTTCAAAGGGATTCCTCATCCCCCAACTTTGAGAGAACTTGAGAAAAGAAACCCCTGGCATCTTCTGGGATGGACTGCAGGGCTCTGCACCAGCAGCTCCAAGTTTTCCAGAATGCTCTGCTGAGTCCCACTGTGTGGAATGCTGAAGGGAGCTGAGCATTCCTGGTGCTGCTTGCACAGCAAAGAAGCTTTTCAGAAACCTGGTCTGGGACTCCATAAAACTGATGAGATCAGTGAGAACTGCTCAGAATTGAGGCACATCTGTGCTGTTACCCGAGGCTGTTGTAAGAATTAATTTAATTAAATGGCAGTATTAGTGCATAAAGGAGATGGGAATCACATTTTGGGGAGTACCTAAATGGGAATCTAAATAATGATGGTTTATATGGAGATGGGTAGAAGAAAATGTAAATTATACTATGTTAGTACAATACTGAGCTCAGACTGATTAAACAAATTTTAGATATAAAAAGACTTTTAAGGTGCAACTTTAAGTAATGCCTAAATCTCATTTGAAGTCAAGGGAACTGCATGAACATGTAGCTGTTGAAATATTTTGTCATGTAACTCCAGAATTCATATCAGGTTATCTGAAATATTTTTAAAATGTATTTTAAAAGTATGCAAAGCATAAATTACATATTTCAGCTCCCCGGAGCTGATGAAGGGGACCACAAGGAATGAATGTATTTGAGCCACAGTGGTTGCTGCTGCCACCCAGGAGAGAGAGATTCCAGCCCAGAGCCCTAATTAGAGGCAGCGTGATGGCAGAGGGACACGAGGAAAGGACAGCATGCAACACACACAGGGTTCTCCTGAGGTGTCAAAAGCTTCACCACAGCCCAAGAAACAGGGTGAGAAGGGAGCACACAGAGCTGTTGTGATATAAAGCTCAGCTGCAGGGAACTCAAGGGATAAAAGCAGATGAGATTCCACTGAAAGCTCGTGACAGGAGTCCCCACAGTGAGCCAGAGCACTCCAGCCCTTTGTGCCAGGGATTTGTAAATGGGGGAATAAAACACAGAATCTAAGGTTTCATCAAGGGGTATTAACACTTCAGTGTGCACAAACCCTTAGTGCAGTGACAGATACAGAGAATGGTTTGGAAACCTTCAGAAAAAACAGAGCAATTTTGGGGAAAAGAAGTTTCAGCACTACACCTGGAGAACATTGTTAAAATTCCACAGAACTATAAAAAAAAGAGCAAAGCAAAGCTTCACTATAAACGTGGGTGTGAAGCAGGACTGCAGAATTTCATCCTTTTCTTTCTCTTCTCACAGCTGTGGTCAGAAGGTTCACTGGATTGTGTGTGGTGGGACCTGGACCAACAGCTCCTTGGAACAGCAGCTACCATGTCATTCAAATTCCAAATGTAAGATTAACATGCTGCTGCAATAGAAAGAAAACTAAAACATGTCATTAGTGGCCTTTCACTGATCTAATTTGATCAATTTGCAGCATCAGAAGGAATGAATATAATCCCAGAGACATTGCCAGAAAGCCTGAGCTACAGGCAATGTTTGGAAACAAAAGGTCCATCATCTTCCCCTAGTTCTGTACTAATGCTTTGATTTCCATGTTGAGGATTAAAACTCCTTAAATTTCCCTAGGTAACCACACTCTGCACACATTATGTTTATTTGTTAACACTTAGCAAAAATCACTGAGAGCTTTTCCTCTGCATTTAGAAACTCCTCCAAGAGGATAATCACTTCAGCCACTCTGCACTAGAATTGCACTGTTCCTTCAGGGAATCAGAGACCTAAGGGTGGGTTCTGCTCCCCTGCCTGAGCTCCTTCCTGGCTTTGTGCAAATATGCTGAACTGCAGTGCAGGGGCAGCAGCACAGCTCAGAGACCTGACAGGGATCTCTGCAGTGGCAGCTGTACCCTGAGGAGGTGCAGAAAAAGCAGCCAAATGTCTCATGGAGGGTGAAGTTACAGAGATTTCAGTTACAGATCCCAGAGTCGGTGTTTGAGGAGTGACCTGAGCACTGTCAGCTGTTCTGCTTTACAAACCGGGGCTGCACAACTTCGAAAGCACCATTTGCAAGAGGCAGCACAGGACTGAGTCACAGGCACAAACAACAAGGGGTTTGATCCAAGGAGAAGTTTCCCAAAACTCCAGGCTTGAGAACAGCCATGGCATGTAAACAAGGACCGAGGTCTCCAGCCCTAGAACATTTCAAAGGGATAAGCATGTTGGTTTCCTTCCTCACCCCACTGTTTGTTGAGAAAGAACAGAATCCTGTCACAGTCAGCATCCTTTCTGTGCATTTGCCTGGGGTACAATTTCCTGACCAGTGTGTTTTTTAAAGTTTCACTCCATGCAAACAGGTAATGAAAAAAAAAGGAAACATTCAAAGAGGAAAGAGGTATAAAGAAAATGGAAAAACAATTCTATAGATTGTCTTTCTTGGAGGTTGGACTAGATGATCTCCAGAATCTCCTTCCAAACCTAACTATCCTTTAATCACTTAAGTTGTTATTCTCACATCTTAATTCTCCTGTCCTGAAAGATCCTTTCCATTCGGAAATATGTAAAAACACCATTGCATTTCTAACCAAGACTCCTTCAGAACCCAGTTCCTGTTCTAGCAAGGCCTCAGTCAGCACATCCCCTGCAATCTGCATCCTTCAGACAGCAGCAACACACACATTCTGGGTGTAAATTAGTTTAGCTCCATCCAAATAATTACCAGTAGAGGATCTGGCCTAATATATTCAGGAGATAAATTGTCTTCTATCAGACTACAGTGTCTTCAAAGCTATAAATTATCTGCATATTCTACGGTACAAGATAAGAGTCTCACAGGACACTTTTTATCAAAGAATCCCATCCCCAATCCCTTACCTCCTCCCACCCCCCAAAAAGAAAAAAAGACATAAACATCCAAACTTCCCTTGCTGTGCAGAATATTAAAGACTTACTGAGGACTTCATGTGACATATGGGGGATAATGCTGTGCTTTGCTGCAGAACTGAAGGGATGGAAAGCAAAGACAAAAACAATCTGAAGATCAGAATTTTAGAACTGTTAGAAAAATACATAATTTATCTCCTCAGAAGACTATATATTGGAGAAAACTTGGGGAAATTTCACATGGAAAATAGTTAATCCACACTGAATAAACAGATGAAACTCAATGTCTTTCACTAGATATTACTGAGTTTTTCTGAAAGTAACATTTCTTCTCCTGCCATTTTTGTGTACTGAGAAAACAGTTTTGAATACAAACCAGTCTGTTCATTAAAGCAATTTAAATATAGATCAGAATCTTATAGTTGGCACTATCATCTGCTAAGTACAGCCACCTGCCTGTACTGAAATCCTCCTGCATGCCACACCTACCAGCATTCCCAGTTTCTTAAACAAAATAAACCCCAAATACAATGAGCATCAGCACCCAGCACTCCTGGCCCCTGATCCAAGTGGTTCGATTCCTCATGTCCTTAGAAGTGGCCACTTGGAATGTGGCAGCCAGTGGGTTGCTGAGGCTGAACATGTTCTCAAGGACACGATGGAACACAGACCATCATGCACAGTGTTCACACCAAAGGCTCGCTACGTTACCTCAGGATGATGGATTGGGAAGTTAAAAACAGGATTATTCAACTGAAACGAGAATTTGCAATGACAGAAACATAACAGGCACTTTCCTGTTAAGGAAAAATCTGGGATTTAGATCAGCAGGAGAACAGAAGGAGAAGAGGCACAGCTAAAACAACATGGTGCCAGCAGCACGTCCTCAGACACAAACACGACTGAGCGAGATGACGACAGCTTGGTAGCCAGAACTGTGAACGATATTACACACAATCTTACCCCAGTAACAGGGGAAGGAAAAGTTTCAGGGTTTCTAATCCTCTCTGACAGAAAACCTTACAGGTAAAATTCAAGGAGCAACATGTAAATGGTAAGGAAATGCTATGCAGGTTGGGGTCTCACACACGCAGCAGGTATGTGAAATTCTGCCACTCCTAAAAGGGCTACAAGAGCTTAAAAATGCATCAAATGTGGCAAAAGGGCTACAGAGAAAATATTTTCCTCTGTGCACTCCTTTCAGCACTGAACTGCCTGTGCAGTGGGTGTTGTCCTGGCTTCCCTCTCCAGGGCACACGGAGAGGCAGCGGGTCCCCTGCCAAGGCCCAGGATCCATCCCGGAGCTGTCACGGCCTGGGAGGGCAATCGGAGAGGCAGACCCAGCTCCTCTGGCTGCTGAAACACACGCAGGGGCTCCACCTCAAACCTGCAAGAGACACTGACACTGATACAAACCAAGACACCTGGGCCTCTGCCCTACAAATGATCTTGAAGACACAGACACAGCTCCAGGTCTGCAGCTGTTTCTAGGATTTTTTAATGGAGAAGAAAAAACTCTTTATGACACTAGTCAAAGGCTTCCTCTGAAACTGCTTCGAGCACTGGCACAGACAGACATTTGCTAAACATAAACCACTGGAGAGAAATGCTTCCATATCACCATATGGATTTGTATGATATATATGTATTTTTTGCTGTTGGCTTGTAGACTACAGTAAATTAGAGCATGCTTAATCACCCTCAGTTACAGCTCCTGCATGGGAAAAGGTTTGTCTTTAGCTGAAGTGAGGGATTAATCTTTTTTCTTTTTTTTAAGTCTGCCCAAAGCTTATAAATGAAATCTGAGAATAACGTCTAGGAATGTGTTTGTTTGGTTCAGATGAATTCAGTGTTCATTAATATATTTTCCCCCAAGTAGACAAGAATCTTCAGCTATAGCCACCCTTAAGGCTTCATCACTTTTTGATACAGTCAACATGGTTATCCTGGGTCTAAGCTTCACTGTTTGCATATAAAACTGAAAATGTTCCTGTTCTTGGAGAAAAAAGAGAAAGCAAAAATTTAGGGGAGAGAGAGAGGGACAGAGTCCTACATACTTTTCAGAAGAATTATGTTTTTAGAGAAGAATTACCCACTCTAAATAAGAAGCTCTTTCACTGCCAAACCTCTTTTATGTCCTAGCCTCGAGGAAGAGCTTTTTATTCAAAACAAACAAATCCAAAACTCCTCTTAGCAAAGCAAACAGCTGGAAACCCAGGAGGCTCTCCTTTTGCACCTCTTCCTAGCCAGGAAAGGGGGAGAGCAACTGGCAGGGGACACCCAGAGCAACATCCAAAAGGCTGCTGAGTCATGTGACAGGCAGCCAGCGCTTCGTTCCTCTCTGTTGGGTCCTGTCACATTGCAATGCAGCAAGAACATCATATGGCACCAACATCAATATTGCTGGTGTATTTTCATCTCCCCCAAAGCAACATATTTTCCACAGTTTTTCTTTCAAGTTCGACTGAATTCCAGTTATTCCTGTAAGTTTTCATTGCTCTAATCACAGCGATCTGGAGAGCTCTGGGATATCAGGGACTATTTCACTCTGTTAGGTGAGGAAATCCGTTTAGACTTTTATGCTGAGTAGTGCAATACTAACACAAGGAGACATTTAAACAGCACAAGAAAAACACTTCTGTTTTCACTTTCACAGACATTAAACAGTCTATTTCCTTCTAGGACTCACTGAAGACTCTGCTATAAATGTGAAAAGCAGCAATAATACTGTTCACTGAAACTGTTCTGACACTTGATATCAGGAGACTCAGTTTTTAGTTATAATTTTGCCAAACATTACCCATTTAGTCTGATCATTCTGATGCTGAACATCACCTGCAGGGTAATTTGTTTTCCTCCCTTGCAGACAGATGGTTTAGGTGGTTGTAACAACAAAGCCAGAGTAGGGGAAACTGCTTTGCTGACAGAAAAAATAAGTTTGGGCAAATTCTGAAAAGCAACCAACTCAATTTTCATAAAACTTTCAGTGCTAGGCAATGGCCACTCTGCTACTGAAATCTCCATTCCAAGTGCATCCCCTTCCTAACTCCATCTTATGGAAGCTCTCAGCAGACAGACCCCACAGGCTGCTTTGCTTTAACATCCACTCAGCACACAGAGAACAGGCTCAAGAGAACTGGAGGGAACCACACTGGCCTTCAGTGGCCCCCAAAGGAATAAACTAAAATCTCCTCCTGTTTTAGGAGAATGCAGAAACTCCAGAGTAAATGTAAAGGAATGCTCATAGTCAAAATGACTCTAAACTGGAGGTGCCACAATCTTTTGTACATGAAGACTTTGCATAAAAGAGAAGACTGGCCACTCAAGTTATTCCAGTAGTCTTTATGCATAAAATATTACCTCTATTGCACTTCTCTGCAGGAATATTTTCATTTACTTGTGATAGAATAAATTAATTTCTCATTACAAGAAGACTTGGTTACTTTGTGTCTTAAGCAAAACCAAACAGAACAGTCATGCAGGTATTCTTTGTTTTTTTTCTTTATGTTGTTATTGTGCTTCCCTCACTCTCAAATTCAAACCTAACCAAGTTCAAGCTGGGAAAGAGCAGAAAGCAAGAGCTCCTCTAAGCCCTGTCAAAGGAAGGGAAGTTCCAGCCACCGGTGCAGAGACAGGGCTGGAAGCTGCCATTGGATCCAGGTGGAAGGTAGTTCACTGGGACATCATGAGATGGACAGGAAAGTTTACCTTGCAGGTGGGGTGGAGTTGGAGTGAGATCTCTCAAGGAGATGGAACTTTCAAGCAGAGCACCAAACCAGGCTGTTTCCCAGGCTAGCAAGGTTCTCAGATATGCTTACAAAAAGGGAAGAACCACTAAACGGGCCTTTAGGTATTTATATTTTAAACTTCTGGAGTCAGAACTTAAGGAGAGAACAATTGTGCAGTCAGAAGACAATGTTTCGTTAATATTCAAGAGGATTTTTATGTCACATCACACCCACACAATGGGCATTACAGATGGCAGAAGGGTTAAATATACCCCTGTGAAACAAAGGGGGAAACGTCACTGTTGGTGCCTCTTGCCTGGTGCTGATACACTTTATTCTGAAAATAGCATGTGGTAACTGGCAGGACTTGCCAGCACAGCTGAATTAGTCAGAAAAGCTGCCAGGGAGTGGGAAATCTCTAAGTCTCTTTGCATGCTCCAGGGCTTGTTTCACCGAGGCACAATTACAAACACGCAGCTGTAGGATCTGCTGGGCTGCTGGCTGGGAAAACAATAGTTCAGGGTCTGCTTCTTTATGAATTCTCCTCAGTGCTCCAGTGAATGCTGACAGGAGCTGCACACTCACCAAGAGAAGCACAGACTCATTTTTCTCCCAGGTAGAAGAATTTCATACAGACGGACTGTGCTTAAAGATGGAGTAAGTTCCTCAAGCACGACAGTTCCAGTCACTACAGCTGGCTGAGTCTGCAAAGTCACTGCTCTTCTTCATTGCTTAGTAATAGTAACAAATTTATTATTGCATTACAGATAATTAATCCATAGATTCATATATAGAGAATGTGAACCTCTATCAGAATATTCACAGAAAGGATGGGTAATTACTGCACAGAAGCTCATTATCTTACCTGAGGTAGGTCCTGTCTCTTCTCACAAGGGTGGCCACATCAGTTACTCACAGAATTAAATTCAAAGATCACAGTCAAGCAATGGTAAAAGGGAGTCAGCAGATGAAAATCATGAGGTTTGATTTACGTTGGTCCTTTGAAACCTTTACTCAGACATGCATAGTCTTCTTTCACATAAAATGCATTGCATATTCGTCATGAATCTTTGGCATAAAAAGTAAAACAAGTCTGTGCATGAAGATATTGTGGTTCCCAGATTTCTGTTTAGCAGAAGGTCCAAGGGAACTGCTTAAAAGAGAGAAATAGAAACACAGGGAATAACTGCAATGACAAGAAAATGCTGATGAGATTATTGGACAACTCCAGGAAATTAGACTTGATCAGTTACTGATCACAGGTGTTGCTCTCACTGCCTCTGTCAGAATTCTGCCTGCTGCTGTAACATCACCATCCTGTTCTTCACATTTCTGGAATTCAGTCTTTTGTGATTCACCCTCAGGATTTTGCCCTCTGGGAAGCAGACCAGATGGGCTCTAGAAGATCTTGAAGTCATGGGAATAGTTCATGAAGCAAATGAAACTTATAAAATGCAAAGTTATATGAAGGCAAAATGCATTTAGAATGACCCAACAACTTTGGAGGATACATATATTCCTTTCTTTTCTTACAGGCCATCCAGAAGGAACAGGTGAAGTACCTGAGTTACTGTCATGGCCAGGCTGAGTAGCCCAGGCTTTACTGAGCCTCCACTGCCTGATTCTAAGTAACAAAAGTAATGCTACAAGAGTTAAAGTTACCATAAGACAATCCAAACCAGCCTTTCCTATCAGGAATAACACTTCCTCTTTGAGAGGGTTTAATAGCCAATAAATACACATGTTGAGGGACTTGGACTTTACGCCAATCAAGAGCTCAGTCACTGAACTTCACTGAGAGAGCAGCGGATGAAGTGCCTGACCTCAGTGTGTCTGTATCTGCTGCTTATGCCTCCTTCAGAGCAGACAGTGGCTTATTAAATGAGAATAGAAAATCTAATATCAGCTTTACACTTTGCCTTCATGACTAGTGTATTAATTTGTAGATACACTCACTTGAATTATTTCATTGTTTCACTCTTAGCTGAATCAGTTTAGTTTCTGATAAAGTAACTAATATATACATAATACTGATGTACTTACATCTTTCATCTTTGAACAACTTAATTTATTCTTGTCCTGTTTTCAATAAAAAGAACTACAAGCATGGAAAACTTCCCATTTCCTAGATTTTATGATGGGCTATGAACCTGGCATGGACAACCACAGACAGGAAATCTCTAAGGCACTTGGCTTTGCTTGCAATTCAAAATTTATTTCTGTCTAAGGGGAGTTACCACCTGAATGCCACAGTCTGTGCCTCTGAAAAGTAGACAATGTAGAACCCTGTGAGAAACAATGAACTGATGAAAATGGACAAGAGACCAGTATAAAAACTGTAAGATGGTTTAAAGAAAAAGAAAGGCTAAAACCCTGACAAGAGGCTGTTCTGAATGGGAAAATACTGTGTATGAATATGCTCACTACTGGTGTTCCTCAGCTTTGCATTTGGGACCATGTTTATTTAGTATTTTAATTAATGGTGTTGGTACAAAAAGTAGGAGAGCACTTGTGGGAGTTCCTGATGACAGAAGGGAGGCATAGTCAGCATCTGCTGAGGCTACATTATACACAGCAATTTTATTTGTGGATGATCTTCTTCAAGAGAATAACCAAGATGGATAAAAATTTAATAATACACAGCTACTTGTAATGAAATAAAAAGATTACTGTGAGCCTTAACCTTACCTGTACCTGTGGCCAATAGCAGAGGAAAAATCCTTCTCTTTATTAGTAAATCTGAAGCTGATCCCAAGTCACCAGTGAACCACAGTCAGGAATGTGGCAGTGCAAGGTGGGGCTCGGAGAGAAAGGTCCAGAGGGGGCAGAGAAGTCCCAGCAGTGCTGGGCAACTCACCTGCCCTGGAACTCTGGTGGGAGGTCTGTGAGGAACCACCCCCTGCTCTGGAACCAGCCCGAGGGACAGTTCCTGTGAGGAACCACTCCCTGCTCTGACACCAGCCTGGGGGACAGCACAGGGCACCGAAGGCCTGGCTTGGGCAAGGAGAGTACAACAGTCAGCTTGGCCAAACTATGGTGAGGAACAAATTATTATTTATTTAACATACTTTGGAAGGAGAAACAGACAAGTGAGGAGGAAAGGAAAAATCAATGATCCACACTAGACAACATCTGCATTGCACATCAACATCCAGAAACCAGCTGAAGCCAAATGAAAGCTGAATAAGACTTACAAGAGGAGTTTCAGGGACAACTTACATTTCTGAGACTAAGCCTAATCCATTTGCCAAGGGGATTTATACTGATATGATTGCTCATGATAGAAATGGCTTGGACTCTTGACCCAAGCAGTGCCTCTTCTCTTTATTTCCTCAGAGCTGTAACAGAGACTGGATTTCCTCAGGGCTGGCTCTGTATCAGTGCACGTTATCAGACAGAAGACAATGTGCTGCGTCAAATCTGATGACACATGGCTAGAATTTCAATTATACACTGCAGTTTTAGGGGGCTCAAACTCCTTTCAAAGGTCAGGCTGGAGGTTTTTTTAAAATGGATTTGAGAGAGATTTGTCAGAAGTGGAATATTTCAAAATAACTGACTACTCAGAAGTCTTTAATTTTTATCATATGATTAACTGAATAACAGGTAGTTGGTAAGTCCAGCGAAGAACTTCTGGCATTTTGGCTTTACCTTAAGCAGAAGATAGCAAAGTTACATTCCAGCTCATTAAACTCACCAGCAGCTTTATGCAAATACAGTATTGGTCATGGTGTCTTCCTAACATAAGACACTGAGATGCTAAACATCAATTCACCTTACAGGTGTTTGCAGTTGAAGTAGAAATTAATATTTCACTTAGCAAACCGTCTGGGGTTCTTCAGATAAAAGCTGTATAAAATGTGCTCTGTCACATGATTAGTACAGCTTGATATGAGGTGCAAAATAGGAGTTATGTGCCACAGGCATTTTCCCAGGTGTATCAAGTCAGCTTTCTGCATTTCAGTGTCAGGGAACTTACATGGTTACAAGTCCCCAACAGGTAATCAAACTAGTTGAAAAGTTGACTTTTCATGGCAACTGTGAGAAAAATAAATGGCAGGAATCTTCCGAAATAAAGAAATTCAGGGAAGAGAACTGCACTTGCTAAACTTCAGTTGTCATAGATGTCTGTACCCTGGAAACTGCAGAGTAAACAAACCATTTTGCTGTACAACTCTCAGCAGGTTACATTAATGGACAACAAAACCCCAAACAAAACAAAGCCACTTCCTTATCTGTAGCTTAGGAACTCCACTGCTGGTGTAAATTCATATTCATTCAGATAATAAAACAATTTTCCTGGGAGATAAAGAAGTCAAATAATTACCAACGTCATTACAAAGATAAAAACACATTTTTGAGCTTAAAAAAGACAATTTCAAAAGGAGGTTTTGAAAAGAAGAGGGGGGGGAAAGAGTAGTTTCCTACCAGGCATAGTTGTCCAAAGTTCAGAGCCTCCTAAGCATGAAAACAATAAAATTGCCTTTCTGTGCTTTGATTGAAACAGAGCAACAGACACACACAACAAACTCCTCAAACTCCATTGCAATCTCAAGTTACAGAAACATAATGAACAAAAAATTTTAGTCTGCTTTCCCATCAAGAGAATGAACCACAAAACCAGATTTTTCTTGAAACACCACTCCTATCTTTTGTCTTCTCCTTTTGTTCCACCCACAGCCTGTTGGTTGATTTGAGAACTCATCCAGATGCTGTGAATTCACAAAAGAGACAGT
Source organism: Sakesphorus luctuosus (assembly GCA_013396695.1). Taxonomy (NCBI): domain Eukaryota; kingdom Metazoa; phylum Chordata; class Aves; order Passeriformes; family Thamnophilidae; genus Sakesphorus; species Sakesphorus luctuosus. The sequence goes on along the minus strand of VWZD01003507.1, from coordinate 168,095 downwards.
TGGAGGGGGAAACACCTTCTTAGAACAGCAGAGTGAGTCCTGATGAATAGATAACCACCACATGGAAAAGAAAAGTCATATTTTGAACCTGCACCACATTAGATACTGTGGTCACTCAAGTGATTAATGCACAAGAAGATAACACTTCTATTAATATATACTTCTAATGTCTCAGTATAAATTAGCTTTTCAGTAAAATACTCTATTTATATATATTCTTAGGCAATTGCAAACCCCCATACCCTGTTGTGTGATACACAATGCAGCCATAATTTAATTCCTGCAGAAATAATTTACTGATCTTACTCTACCAACAGGAGAGATGCTGATAAAAGGACGAAGTGGGCTGGACCACGTGAGGAGAGCTCTGGGGGGGATGTGGAGGGTCACCACACCTGCTCCCACTGGGAGTGACAGCTGGGAAACAGCTCTGTGCACAGTTCAAGCAAAGAAGTCAGGCCCCTAAAAGCAGGTGTGCCAACAGGTAATATGGGAGTGAGGCAATGCTTTGGCCAACCAACTGGAAAGGTTCAAGAGTTTTATCTAAATCAAATCTCTGCCTGGTCTAACACACCCATTACAAACACACATTTCCAACCTGAGCATCTGGATTAAGGACACCCCTGCACTTCCCACAGCCCAGAGCAGCCACAGCTGAGCTCGAGCTGGACCTGCAAACAGCCCAGGGTTGCACAAACACCAGTGAGCTCTGTTGGTGGAAGGGTGGTTATCTGTTTTACCCCATTGAAGGCACCAAATATCAACAGCTCTGAAGTGAAACCAAAGCCTTGCATGAACAGCCTTCCCACCACTCCATGAAGCTTCTTCTCCCTCTTATTCACTCTCTCCAGTCTCCTGGATTTTTTTCCCCAGCCAATGGCAAATCTGTAATTTCAAGGCAAGAGCACTTCCCTGGCAAAGGGGAGTGACAGAGGCTGGAAGTCCATGGAGCCCACAAGAGACAGAGAACTGAGACCTTGTGGGGCACTCAGCACCACTGCTCTCCCTTTCAGCTTTGATATTTCTTCATGCTGATCTAAACAGTGTCTGTGTGTGCATCCCACTGAGGTACCTCAGAGGCCAAACACCCCTGGGTTTGTTAATCCCAGAGAGGTGACTATGTGCCAGGACAGTGGGCAATTATTTTGAATTTCATGGAGTTCTCTCAGGAAGTGAGAGGTCAACACATAATTACAATGCCCTTGCCCTGCTCCTGTCCTTTTGTGAGCAGAGGTTTCTCAGGAACGCTGGTAAGTGACTGGTTTTCACAGGCATTTGCATCCTGAACGTGCCATGCAGAAAAACAGGGTATCAGTAAAAACTAACTTTTTGAAGAAATTACACAGCTTTTTTTCCCCAGCTTCCAAAAAGGAAGCAGCAGTTTACAGAGGAAGCACTCTCTTGTGTTCATATTAACTTTCTGAAGTTGTACTGTGTAATGTTCTTGGATTAGAGCTCAAAGAATACTCCATGTCCTCTTCTGAACAACGATGGGACTGGGGCAGATTTCATGGGAGATTCAAGTTTGCTCTAAGAAAGAAATAGAAATACAAATCTGCATATGCAGATAAACACACACTACATGAAGTGCCCCAGGAATCCAACTTAAACATTAAATACTAGTTCTGGAGGAAGGAACAAAACATTTCTTTCCTTCTCCCTGCCCCAAAGAAGCCCCTGGAGACAATTCTGCCCCCATGACTTGCAGCATCCCCTTCCTCAGAGCAGCAAACCAGAGCCCCAGGTTCCAGTTCCAGAGGAGCTCAGGCAGGGGAAAGGGAGAGGCTTTGTTTGCAGTGGGCAGGAACCGATGTCCTGTCAGTGCTGCTGAACACTGAGCTGCCTCCTCTCCCCGAGCATGCACTGCCTTCCACACGCTCTCCTCCACACTGTTTACAAAAATATTTTGCAGTGCAAATACAGCTCTCAGCTCAATTTAGGCCCACAATAGCCAAGGAGCTGTTATTTTAGCAGAGTGCTTAAAAGCAGACCTTAAACTCCCTGGAAATCCCCAGATCACAAACCAGTAACTTGTCTGACTCAGAGAATGTGGTCTCTATCTCTGGAAACCACAGGCTGGAGATCTGGGGCCTAAAATTAATTACAAATTATTTCCTCCCTCCTCACAGAGCCCTTTCATTTACCCATTAATTTTGACAGAGAGTAGTTGCTTTATTGCTGGATGAACTTCCAAAACTCCTAAGCTGCCCACTGTATTAATCTCTCTGTGTACCCTGAGCAGAAGGTTAAGTGCAAATAAGATCTATAAATTTACTATCAAATACGAATTTTTCTACTTAAAACATCCTGTAAAAAACCAGAATAAACACAGACAAGATGGGTTGTTGCTCCACTCAGCCATTTTTCTGATGTCAGTTCTTCCAGTGCTTTTCACTGCCCTGTAAAACCTGGATTTGGTTCTAGTGCTCCCTCAGCTCAGGGACCTCAGGCTTTCAATCCTTGCACTTCTTGTCTCAGTTGCAATTCCTTTTTAAAATCATCCCCCTGTCCTCGCTGGGTTGACTAAGAGTTGAGACCCATCAGTTCTAGCTGCAAAGCTCTACATTCATACACCATTTTTCATTTTTTTTGCCTCACAGTAGGAGAGACAGAATATGTGGTACTTAAGAATTAGGTGGGTTTTTTTCTTGCCACATAGACTTCATTTAATAACACAGAATTTGGACCATAAAATGCCTTAATAATCTTTCCCTCCCCTCTCTGATTTACAGCAATGGAACTGTCTGCCTGAATGTAGAAGAAAATAGATAAACAAATTTCAGTCATACTTGAATTTTTTCCCACTATTTATGGTACTTAGCTAGAAGAAAGCTTATACTATTTTCCAGGAACTATTTGGGAGAAGCTACATTTCATCAGGAACCTCTATTTTAAATTTGTGAAGTTGCAATGAAGCCAACATGAATGGCCCCAAACCTTCCTTTCCCTGACATGAGTCAAAACCATTTTTAAGGTTTCATGAGGAAATGACACCAGAGGGGATCTCTTTAGCCACAATCTCAGCCTCTGATGGGAAAGGCTGAGCAGACACCGACATTACCAGCTGATCTCAAGAGCTACACAATCAGTAGTTTTTAAGTAAAAATGTTACCTGCTGAAGTTAAAAAAAAAGTAATCCAAAACCTGACTAAAACTTGGTGTGGTGCACAGGGGGCAGAAAGAGGCAGTGGAGATTTGCCAGGGAGGAAAAGGATAAAAGAACACAGGACAGAAAAATAAAGATGAGAAGGCAGGAAAGAGAAAAGGAAGCACCACTTGCACCACAAAATGGAAGGTTAGGAACAGATTTCTGCTCCTGGTCTGCACACCAAACCTCCCCCAAGGCAAAACACTTAATTCTTCTAATTTCATTTTGCTCATTGGTGCCCAATTTGCCTAATGGGCACTCTACAAACAACTCAAAGTACTCTGAAGCTACAAAATGCTTATAATAAAGATGAGACTGAGACAGGACAGAAAAGAGCAAGAGAAGATAAACTTGGAAGAATAATTAGAATAACAAGGAGGAGATTTTCAGATGATTGGAGCTCTGGTGCAGCAATAAGAGAAAAGCTGAATCAGAGATTCAGAAAAACACATTGGCAGAATCCTTCGAGTCCAAACTGTCTCCAAGCCATGACCACAAAGAGGTTTGTAGGTAACCTACTGGTGACCTTTTAGTCTTTATTATTCATGATGAAGGTTCGCTTTCCTAATCCTAATTCATTTTCAAGAACAGCAGATTAACAAGAAGGGATCACTATCAAGCTGAATAATCTCCCAGCTCTAAATAATCACTGAAAGAGGAGCAGGAAAGGAGCCATAATCATTTCCTTGGGATGCTGTGGATGGGGAATATGCAGAAAACTAACACAGAAAGGTGCTAGCATGCTGTATTTTCATAACAACTGAGGGGTCTATCCTAAAATAAACCCAGTCAAATACAAAAGTAATCTTATTTATTTCACCCTACTGTGTTACCCACATACAGAATTATTCAAGATAAGGGAAAATTATTGGTTGTCTATCTAGCAAGTTAAATCAGATTAAAATACTGTATGAATTTTAAGCAGAGCTGTTCCTACACACACTTATTTCAGGGGAATTTAATTCACTTAGAGAGAATTAAGCTAAAAGAACAAGACTTGCTGAGTTCCCAGTAGCAAGGCCCCCAAATAAGCCATGCTGTGTTTTATGGCTACTTCTTAAATTTGCTTTGGCCCTGGAAATCACCTTCCTTTGCCAAGTGTCAAACACACAACACTCACCTGCTCTGGCTGCTCCTACAGCTGTTGGTTCAGTTCCTGCTAACTCCCACAGAGGTACAGAAAGTATTCAAGCATCCAGGTTTAAACACGTGTACATGTATGTTCATATGGACAGAAACAGTTTCCTGTATTTTACTGAGAAAAAACACAACACAACCTGAAATCCCAAATTCTTTGATAACTAAACTACAAACCACAAAACAGAAAGGAAAACTTAGCAAATATTTTACCTTACAACATCAGAGGAAGTTAAAAAGTACAAGATGTTAAGAGCAAAGAAACACCTGAAATCTGTGAAAAACAACACAGAACTATCCTGGCCAACAGCCCAATCCATGCACCTGTTGGCAACAGACATTGTGTGTGTCTGTCTAACAGCAAGATCATGTTTTCACAAATCTCATTATCTGCCCTCATGACTGTCTGTTTGTTTTTTGGGGTTTTTTTGTAAGAAATAGTGCCAGTTCTAGAGAATTTAGAGGACTTGGGATGTAATTGTTCTATTGCTCACAACATAATTCAATTCTCATTCATCAGCACAAGTTTTCCTTCCTGTGAGCAGGAACACAATCTGCCAGAGTGCAACCCAACCCTCCATTTGATTCACTGGTTAGACAAGCTGGAGAGAGGAATTGGCAATTCCTCCTGTTTCGAGGTGGTGCTGTGAGATCCCTGCTCAGGGTTCCTAAGGATGCAGATAAATCTTCTCTCTGACACAGGGGGGAAGAATGAACCAGGCAGTGAGGAGCCTTCCAACTCCACTTGTCACCAGGACAAACTCAGCAAATCTTGTCTGCTCCCTCAGATTTATTAGATAATAGTTACAAGATTTGTGAGCTGCTGCTGCTGCCTGTCCTGTGATGTTTCATCCCCACCTGGTCCCTGCAATGCCTGGAACCCAGAGCTGCAGCTCAGGGAAGAAAAGCCATTCCAATCAGAGCAATCAACAGCAGCATGACAGATTTGTGTATTGCAAGAACTAACTTAAAAGTATTACTTCCATGAATAATTTTACCCCAAATCAAATGAAACCTAAAACCAAGATAAAATGACAAATACAACAATAACAACAACAACAACACAGAGTACTTTCAAGCTTGAATACAGCAGCCCTTTACCAAAGCATGTATGTGAATCAAAAGAAGTGACTGACACAAGAGTTTGTCCTTGCAAAGAGCAATGAGTTGTCACTGTCACCACCACTGCCAAGTGCCTGGAGCTTCCCCAGGGCATCCCCCCAGCTCCCTGTCCCTCCAGGGTGTTTCTAACCCCTGAGCTGAGGAGCAGGGCTCTCCCTCCCTGCAGTGCCAGGCCACTGCTGCTGCTGCTGCTGCTGCACGTGTTGCACGACAGGACAGGATTTGCTGCAATGGGAACAGCTCTTGCCTCCTGCCAGGGACTGCTCTGCACCACCTGCCAGAGAGGATCCCTAAATGTTTGCTGTGCTGTTGTGCTACCAAGGTCAGGGCTCACAGCTCAACACTGGCTTCTTTATATTTGCTGATGCACACCATGGAAAAGCATTACAGACAAAAGAACAACAGTCATGGTGGTGCTTTATCCAAACAGCATCTAACCAGTCACAGTCACTTGAGGATTAATTCAACTCTCCCCTCTTTTTTTACTTTCCTTCTAACATCTGAAGATGGTACCTTGTCCTACTGCTGTGATCTCTTTCCTTTAAGATTGATTTATGGCAGCAATTTTCTTCCATCTGCATATCCATGCAACTTCAGGGCCCTGCAGCTGAGCATAAGCTCATTCTAAAAATAAAGGTGGCCTCACAAAAACCTGAAGCCACAGCAGAACACTCAGGGTGAGCTGTGAGTACATCACACACAGCACAATAGGGCCCCCGTGGCACACAGCAGCCCTAAACTATTCCAGGCACAGTTTTATCCTTAGCAAGCAGATAAAAGATGACTCTGGGTTTTAAAATCTCTAAAGAATGAAAAGAAATTCACCTTGCATTAGGGTTGGGGCCATGCAAGAAAAGAGACAGACAACAGATTTCTCTATGGGAGTTCGTTTTGCTCACGAACTTCATCTGATTTTTCTGTGGGTTCCTGGTAACTCAAATTAATGATTCATGACTGTTTTTAACATATGCACCATTAACTTACTGGATCAGTACCAAGGAATTTATAGCTTCCTTTTGGGAAATCAGAAAAACTCACCCACCAGCATCTCCATGGAGGCCTTGAGAGTTTTATATTTTGTTTGGGTTCTTTGGCATGTCTTGTGGGTAAAGCATAAATAATTATCCAGACAAATTCTTAACAACTTACTGAATATGTAGGTACTGCTAATAAACTGAATAGAAAAGTGCTAATCTAAAAGCTACTAATATCACTTTTTAAATGGAACTGGACTTCAAACTCCATGTATTGGTTTACCTATGGATAAGGGGAAAAGGGATTTAGAAGGTAAGTGCATTCCCTGCAGTGCAAAGTGGGAGTGACCCCAACCCACAGCTCCTGCTGCAAGGGAGCTTTAAATGCCAGTGCAGGGAACTCATGACACAGCTCCTGTGTCCCAGATGTCACTGCTACAGATGCCATGGCTGGATGTGGAGTTCAGACACATTTTACAGCAGGAATGAGTTTTTAAGGGTATTCTGAAAACCTCAGGTAGGGCTGATGCAGACAGGAGGAAGCTATTTACAACAGCTCTGTCTTACAGCTAAGAAAAGGAGTTCCCACTGATGCTGCCAAGTCAGCTTCTTTCATAAGTACTAAATTCATATGGTTTAAATTCATCTTTTAATTTATTTTGAATACAGGAAATTGTTTGTGGACTTTCACATTGCAGGGAACTGAGAAAACCTTCTCAAGGCTGTGTATCTGTCAGCATAGCACCCACAGGCTGATTATTTTTAAAAACTCCAGGATAAACACTACTTAAAAATTACCTAATCTCAGAAAGTTCATCAACATAATTATAAGTTATGATTAGACACAGCAGAGGCAAAGTCAGCATCTCCCACGAACGGGATGCAAAGCCTGGATTTGTTTTTAATGCATTCTGTGTGGTTACCAGCTAATGAAGAGCACAAAATTTCACTATGTGCAGCAAAGCTGCAGAACAAAAAGTTTGAAAGCAGTGATGATCTTGGAAAAGTTGTGCTGGTCTGTCTGTTTTAGCACTGAAAATGGTGATTTTACCTTTTGCCATCTCCATGCAGAACTCTCAGTGGACTTCTGAGGGAAGGCAAACTGCTGCAAATACCACAGTTGTGATCCCACTGCACCTCTCCCCTCTTTTTTTTTTTTAAACCTGGATCTAAACACAGAATCATGGAGTTATTTAGGTTGGAAAAGACCATTAAGGTCATCGAGTCAAACTGTGAGCCTAACACTGCCAAGCCCACACTAAACCAAGTCTGACAGTTGTGACTTGCTCCCCAGACACTGATCCCTGAAATGCTGTGGAGCTCAGGGCAAAGGAAGTCACTCCTGCAACAAGGATGTGGCCATTGCATCTTGATTAAATCCACAGGGGCAGAGGAACCAGGGAAGTCTGCCTGGCAAAGCTTACATACAGAGTGATTTCTTCAGCTTTCAGTCCAGACCAATCTCTGCTAGCATTTCCTCTAATTTAAAATCATAATTAAAACACCCAAAAAGTTAAAAAAAGTACTCCTTACAAAAAAGAAAGCAAAAATAGGCTGAGAATTGTTGCAACAGCTCTGGTGCTTTGCTTCCTCTGCATCTAAACCAGAAAGATACTGTAACTTTTCTTCCTACATACTCAGAACTCAGTCTTTGATTACTCATGCAGAAAGCTGGTTATGATTACTGGAACACTCAGATGAACCAGTAAGTCAAATACTTCTACAAATGAAAACTCTGCGCAAGGCAGGGACACCAAGAGAGCCACCTTGGGCCTCTGCCATCATCTTTGTGGGCAGAGAGAATCCCACTGTTAGATTGCAATTACTACATACTGACATTCACTTCCTATTTTTTTGTAATTTAGTGCCAGCTTAAACTTCTGGACTTCAATCAAATGGGAGGGAGCCACGATCTGAACCAGTACCCTGAAGTCACTTCTGTGGCCCCCACCATTCCAGAGGGCCCATCCAGTCAGCTCTGCTGCTACTGATGCAACGCTCTGGGTACTCTCAGATGGCATTTCTGACAGTTATTACTAAAGCACCTGATTCCTCTGTCAACAACTTATTCCTCCACCTGTGCTGACATCCTCACAGTTGGACTTTCCCACCCAGTTTGGTCAGAAGGAGGACCAGCTGCATGGAAAGAAGTGGGCATGACCATTAGTCTGGGCAGCCCAACCACAGCTAACCAGCTTGGGTGTGTTGTCCCCTGAGATTTGGAAGTCTGTAGGGTCATGATCTTTGGATCCCTCAGGTTTCATTCCTTTTTCTTCTTCATTCTAAATCACTCCTCCAGATTTTCCATCATCTGAGAGAGCCAAAGCAAACCTTCTGTGTGTGCTCATCCCTTCCCAGCCTCCTGCCCTCCAGGGAACAAAATACACCTCAGTGCTGCCCTGAGAGGGGAAAAAGGGCAGACAGGACTGAAAAGCCTCAGTGCAGCAACAGGCTCTGTGTAGGAACTGCAAAGAAAACACAGAGTCAGAGAGCATTTCCCTTCCATCTCCAAACAGTGAGTGACACCAACGGCTTCTCTTTGCAAAAGCAGTGAATGTATTTCCATTTCTGAGGGTCTTTGGGGCTGTCAGCCACATTCCTGCTCCCTGGAGGAGGAGGCCACACTACTCTTGCTCAGAGAAATAGGAGGCTTGGCCTTAACCCGCCTGCTGGGTATGAACCTCAGCTGCTCACTCTGCAGTTTATAAACTGTGGTTTTGTCTCCTGTACTGACCTAAATTCTGCAGTGTTTGGTTTACAAACATGTCAAGGGAAAACTGGCTTTGCCCTTGCCCTACATTTCCCCTTCTCTTCCCAGTTTAGCATCTCTAACATATTCCCCTTACCCAAACTATAGAAACTAGCTTTTAATATAAAATATTTCAGCCATCTGTTGGAATCTCTAGGCTTGTGAGTGGGCTTCAGATCACATCATATTCACTGTTTACATGGTCAACATCTAATCAATTTATTTATATTAAATAAACAATTTTGCAATTAAAGCTCCCTCTACATTTAAAATGCTTTGATTAATGTGTTTAAGGCTATTTTCTGGGGAAAAAAAATTGAGCCTGACAAGGAAAACTTTTGTTGTTACAACTTATAATCTATAAAATAGAGAAAAACTCACCTCTTGTGACATTCATTTTCATTCCTCTGCCTTTTGTTCCATCAGACTATTCCCTCTGCACATCTGCTCTCTATCTCCATTTGTCTGATTAATTATCCTCACTTCTTCTCTACAGGCTTTGACAAGTTCCTCTTCCTTCTCCAGCTTCATCCCCATTTTTCACCTTGTGAATCCCCATCCCAGACATACTGGCTGCTCTTAAAATGAAGCGACACAGAAACTACCAATACACAGTTTTAAATAAAGTAACAATAAATAGCAGAACATCTTGGCCATGTACCAATCGTTAGAGAATTTATAAATTAAGCAGTTTGCAGAGTAGGAGCTGGCTGAGGGGTTTAGGCTTCCATGTGGTATGTACTCCCATGGAGAAAAAGCCATATTCAAAGAGGTCTTTATGACAGCATTTCTCATATCATTTCCCTTGGATGACAGAGATTCTGAATTGATAATAATTTCTAATACAAATGCTGAGCAGCATTTTCTGTATTTGAAAGTCTCACATGGGTGCATCTCAGTTTATTTTTTCCAGCATCAGAGTTGCCTGGTTGTACATGCCACAGTTAATTCTACTCAGGATATCCTCAATTATTATTCCCCTCTTTTCCTTCAGTTTGTTGAACCTTGTTGAAAAATCCTGCTGTTCAACTAACCCATACCTGTGCTTCATCACTCATGAAGCTTTTAATATGGAAACTCTTGGATTTTTATTAGTAAATAATTCACAAGCAGATATATCACCTTCACAATGATGGGCCTGAGTGTTCCTTGAGAGACTGGAGTTGAGAGGACAGAGATGGCTGAGTGTAGAAAGTGCATCTGTGAAATCTGATTTTGTGTTGTTTCCTTCTCTACCCAAAATATGTAACCTTTCCAAGTCTTTCAGTTCCAGATTCTCAAAGGACAGGAAGTATCTTTGAAATCACATTGGTTTTACTATTCTGCTTGAACCATTTCATGAGACTGGTAACGGTTTGAGTACGACCATGGGCACTTTGGAAAAAACACAGAGAAAGTGTCTCTGCAGAGGCAGAGATGGACCAGGTAATCCACACCTATGTGAGGTAACACTGTTTGTCCTCTTGGTCAAAGCGGAAGATGGTAGGAAAAAAAAATAATGTTGCACAGCATCACTTACAAGCAATTGCAGTCTCACATTCTCACCAGCCTTTTCTTTCACACAAATCTGAACAATCCTGCACTTATTAGATGCCTATTTGACTCTCTTGCCCTGGGGTTCTGGCTATGATTCATTCTTTATATTTAAGGAAAATCAAATCACACACACAGGTAAGGTGAGTTGTGGATGTCCTGACATGCACAATGACAGAAAGATTTGGCCTTCCATGTCCCACCTCTGGTTATTTCTATTCCTTTCCCTTTTTTCCCCTCCAAGCATGTTATTACTGTCCATGAGTCATTTCATTAATCTGGAGAAAAGGCTGGAAAACAAGTGAATAAACACCCTGCTTCACAACCTTCTGCTGCACTGTTTACTTCTCTGCTAATGAATGAACAGCTAAAAAACAGAATTATCCTGACTGGGACAGTCAAAGGAACATTAATCTCCTTTTTGTCAATAGCTCTGCCTGGGTCTGCCAGCAACCACCTGCAGGTCTGAGAGGAGGATCTCTGCCTGCTCCTCCCAGCAACACTCCTGTAGTGAGTCCAGTGACAGTGCAAATCACAGAACAGGGTCAGTGAACAGTTTGGGTCGGAAGGGACCTTAGCCCAGAAAACAGTGGAAAGGAACACAAGTGGCAAGTCAAAAAGAAGAGCACAGGAGTCTCTTACCTTTCCTATTAAAACAATTATTAAGAAAAGGAGTGAGAAACACAACACAGCTGTGGTGCCAGACACAGGACCTGTCTCCAGCAGCACAAGGTCAGATCTCTCACATGAACTGGGCTGGAACTTGGCACATGCTCCAAGTTCTGTGCACATGGACAGGGCTCTTCATTTCCCCTGGACATGGCCTGCAGCCACCCTGGATGTCCTGCCCCCCTTCATGCTGTCAGAGCAATCCCACCTCCAGTGACATGAATAAAGATAAGGGATGAAGGACTAAATGAGAAACAAATTACCTTAGCCTCAGTTTTGCCCTCCGGATTACAGGAATTCCAGGTGTCCCTGTGCCCCCCTGCAGGCTGGTTTGCAGCTGCTGACAGACACATGAACTGGGGCTCAGTGCAGTCCACACCTCATCCAGCAGCTCCTCCTGGAGTCCCAACCAACGCGCCTCCCCCAAACACATGCACAGAGTTAAACCCCAGGACTGCTCTTTCAAACACCATAAGGGGTTTAGTAAGTCCCTTTCAACTTCCAAGGATAGAAACAATGCACAGTTTCTTCATAAAGCACATACTTAATAGCCACAGATGGGATTCCAAATAACATGCAGACTACTATGAACTATTTTCGAAATAAGGCATGAAGCTAAGTCTGCTTGTGCACTTTATATTCTCTTTGCCTTTGTTGCTACATAAGCTTGAGATATTGAATTTAGTCTAACATTTATATTTATGCACTTTGATGCACAGTTGAACATACTCAGCTCTGATCCACTTTCAAAGAGAATCTATTAATTTTTATATCAAGGAGGGCTGATGCTCAACCCCTGAGCTAAACACACAGTCCAACAGAACATGAAATTCAACATTTGGCTGTTCCCTGATGATTTTTTTCCTGCTCCCACTGCATAATGGGACAGCAGCCTGTACGTCTCCATCATGTGAGTGGTGTATTTGCACTTCTGTGACAACAGATGAGGTTTTGTCCCTGCCAACTGTACACAAACAGAGGAACCTGCCTAAAATATGTTCCTGGTCTGTGGCATTAACACAACACATTGAGTTGTGTCACCTGGACTTCTGAGGACTTATGAAGATGGGAGGACAGTCTCCAGACCTGCCTGAGACAGGATGCTGACATCTTTCTGGCTGGCAGCATTTCAGATCAAGAGTTAATATTTTATCAGAGCCCTTGATAGCTTGTGACACACAAATCAACACAAAGCTGGTGTTCAGCATATGAAATAGCCTTTCTTTAACTCTCTCTAAGACTATTTCAACAGAACACAGTTTTCTTATAATCCAATTGTTGCAGGAAACCCAGGAGAAAACCCAAGTATGACACCAAACTGGTGATGATCTGCCAGGCAGCTTCCCATAAAACTGAGGTTTCCTGCAGAGCCAAGGCACAGACACTGAGCCACATGGACAGACCCACAACAACTCCATGTCCTGTGAGCTGCCCTGCCTGACCTCCATGTGCAGAACAACACAGGCAATTCCAGCCAGGCCTCTCCCCCACTGCTTCTTTCCTCGTCTTCCTTGGACTAAGCAATGTCCAGTGGCAGATGGGAAAGAGATGACAGAGACATGGAACCACCCAACATTTACTGGCAAGAGAACCTTACTTGAGCAACACTGTGGGAAGGGAAAAAAGGGAACCTGACCATAAAATTGAATTTTTTGAGGCTTTGTGCCAGAGTACATATCCTCTATGTATGTAAATATATATTTGATCTGTACTTGTGAATCAAAAGCCACACAGAACTTGAGATACTTCTGCATGTAGCTCACTTCAGGATATATAACTTCAAAGATGAAAGCACAAAATCACTCTTGACATGGACATCATCACCCAAACAGAAAATCAGCACGTCTCTTTTTTAAAATAATTTTGGCAGGATGGTATTTCTGATTAACAGAAATTTGAATTAAATTTCTCCTTTCATGTGTGCAGCAGTTAATTCTAATCAAGCAAACTCAAGGTCTTCCGTTGCCTGGATAGCACTAATTAGATCCTTCCACTTTATTACTTCCACATATGCAACCATACATGGCATAAAAATACCAACTTTCTTTTTAACAAATATGAACTTCCTTTTCAAATTTTCACTGGGACTTATTTCCTGGAGTTGGAAATAATTTCTGCTCCAAAGAAAACCCAGAATCTCGGGAATCCTAGGAAGAAGATTATCAGGCTTAAAAGAAATGCTTTAAAATTTGCTTAGTACAGACCAGCACCACCATTTACGTTTCATACAGAAATACTTTAACAGTTCATATTAGGCTGTAGATTCATTAAGGGGAGGGGTGTGTGTGTGTGACTCCAGATGAAAGCAAACAATATTAATAAAGTAATGACTTTATTAAACTGGGTTCCTGTTTGCCAGGCCTGTAATTGCCCTGACCTGAGCTGCTGGAAGCTCCAAGGGGTAGCACCAGATGCCTTATGACACAGGCATGTCCTTTTCAGCTAATAATTGCTTATTAGATAGTTGTTCCAAGATCCTCAAGGAACAGCTTAAAACCTGACTTTATGCAGGAATGACAAATTATTCAAGAAAACATTTGATAGCTCTACTGAGTGCCAGCCAAGGTTTGAGCTGGATGCAGAGAATCCATTACGAAACAAGCAGGCAGACCGAGCTGAGTCACTTTAAATCAGGAAATTCAATTCCTTCCTACACTTCAGATTTAAAATATCCTACAGCATAAAGCTTCTATAGGACTTTTTTTTTTATGTTTAGGGAAGAAACTGAAATACTGCAGTCAAGTCTCTCTAAAGGAAGCACTCACGACTTCCAATACATCAAACTAATGAAATCAAGAAGGAGAAGAAAATCAAAGGATTTTAAAGGAAGGTAATCAGACCACCTCATTCTGCTCTTTGTAGTTAAATGAAGTACTCCACACAAAGACTTAAAAGCCACAACAGGGACATGCAAGTATTTCTGTTCTAAGTGGCTACTTCTCAGTGTGATAGAGTGGAACCAACACCAAGAGATTTGGGAATAACAGTGATATGGCCCAGGACTTTACCAGAGTGCTTTACAGACCTGATTGAAAAAAAGCTTAAATCCCATGGGAAATAGGACTTTAAAGTAACAGAACTTCCTAAGAAATTTAAACATGTTTATTCATTATAAAACTGAGAAAAAGCAAAGGTTAAAAAGCCCTTTGCAGGAGCTACTAGTATTAATTTCTAGGGGAGTTCATTTCTTTCTAGAGACCTTCTCTTGTCCTCAGAGGGGTATTTTTCCTACTACTAGCCATTGCTTGGAACTTGCCTCCTTGCCATCTTACAGACAATGTGGTTCCTTGTTTCCTGCCAGGCAGTGGGGGATTCCTTGAAAATCCTCCAATACTTTACACCACAGGCAGTTCAGAAATAAAAGAAGAGGTGTCACAACTGTAATTGAGCCAAGAAAGAAAAAACATTGCATCATGGAATATTAGCCTTGAGACAGCTAACTGGATTTTTACTCAAGACAATAGTCAAATACAGAGCAATGAAGTGCAAGACAGAAATGAAAAACATCTGAAAGCAAATATGAAAGGTAACCTCACCTTGACAAGGTTTCTGCAAACATGAAAAGCTCACTTGGGCAACTTCAAGAGAGTAGAGCTTCATCTGGAAAGTGTATTTGTTCAGTTTTTAGTTGTTCCAAAAAACCTAAGAGCTATTTATTTGGTTTACTAACAACATTTACTCAAAAGTTGCATTTACAAACACCAAGCTGAGACTTGCTTTAGATTACCTCAGAAAAAAATTGGAGTCTGTATTGTATATCTATCTTTAGGGAAACATGATTATTTCTGAATTCAGAGGCTGCTCTGGGTTGGAGCAGCAGCTAATATCCCAACCAGAATTTCCTTGATCATTACTCAAGCAATAGCACTTTTATTTTAAAAAACCTTAGTCCTCCTCCCCCACCAGTATTTCTCTTCTAACACATTCCATTCTAATTTTAGTCTTTTGAGAAGTTTCTTTTCCAGATCAACCCACTCTTTTTCACATTTAAATAATTTTCAGTTTTTAAAAGAGCTCAGTTTTAGCAGGTGTTTCAGTAGCTAAGCAATAAGAAGTCTCTTGAGAACATCTTCCATGTTTCCCAAATGGATTAGCCTGGAAGTTTGGGGAGAACAGTATTATGCAAAATACCCATGCCATTAAAGAGCTTTATTCCATTTTTTAAAACTGAGACAAAGAAATACACTCCCCCAAAGAAGCATTTATGCTCATTGTTAAGAGATGAAGAAACACTGGTTACACTGCCCATACTGGGACATACGAAATGCAGGAAACCTAATAGATAAATTTAGAAACCTAACATGGAAGAAAACAATGCAACTCCTCCTTTCTGAATGATTCAGCTTCATTGTGGTCCCAGAACACTCCATGGTTTGAAACATTGGGAAAGGGGGAAAGGCCCTGCATGGTGTTAAAGCAGCAGAGATGGCACCAGTAAGATAGGCCTGCAGCCCCAACAGCCCCAACACGGTGATTCCAGGGCTGGGAGCTGACCTACAGAACTTCAAGCACCTCCTCAGATAAAACACAGCCTGGCCCATTCTGTCACCTCCAGCTATTTGGAAGATGCATTATTTTCTCTTTTGGCTCCTGGAAACTAAACCCATTGCACTACACTTCAGCAAATGCTTCTTTTTGTGGTCCCAAATAGCAGGAGGAAACTCACTGACAATGATGCCTCTGTGCCCTCCTGCAGTTACAGCAGACCTGTGGGACCTTGGCATCTGGCAGATTCATGAGGCAGGAAATTCTGAAATAAACTTAATGCTAGGCATCATTTACAGATTTACCAGAATAGATGCTCATCTGCAGTCACAGGGTTATCTTCCACATTTCCCCAGAGTGCAAGAACATCCTCCCTCTCCAACTGCAGAAAAGACTAATAGAGAGTTGAATCTATCCTGCTATGCCTGTGCAGTAAAAACATAAGTTAGAGTAGAATACAACAGCAGACACTTCTTATCTTATTCTTTAACATGACATGTCACCCCCTATTTCTGCTCCATTAAATTCTTCAAATCACACAGACTGAAAAAAATAATCCTATTTTAAAGCTGGACTTAATACTCAAAAAGAATTTTCTTACCTGGTGCAAAGATTTTAGGGAACCATTTCTTCAGCAAATGTTATTAGGTAACGATTGGTCTAACCTCAATTTTCCACATTTGAGATACATATTAGTATATACCTGAAGTAAATTTGTCTGTTAGCTTGCAGGAATTTTTAACAATACTTTTTTTCTTTGAGGCTTTGACTATGTGTTCTGTCTCCTAAGTCTGCTTCCTTGTCTTCATCCTTAGGATCCCTAAAACAGAATTAAGTATGTTCATTCCCAGTTCCACTTTTAGAACAGTTGGGTGAAGAGGGGAAATATTAGAATGCAGAAAAAAAAGAGATTTTTGATATTTCCATGAAAACCTCCCAATATGTAGCAGTTTTGCATGTAAACTCATTCCCTGCTTGCCTTCCCTCCCTTTGTCCCTGCGGTTTGTCAGTGAGTGGGGTGCATCCTCAAGGACACGTTTTCCTGCTGTTAAGCACAGCTGAGCTGGCTCCATCCTTAGGCTGAGCATGAGAACACAGCAGAGCAGCTGGGCACACATCAGTGTCTCTGCCCTGCCTCTACCACGGGTTTAAAACTGAGCATGTGCTTGGGATTTCGTGCAAGGGATTAAAACATTCGGTCCTCTCCTCCTCACTAAACCTTCTATTTCTCAAAAGCACCTTTGTCTAAACATGGGCCAAATAAAGTGTGAATTGAAAAGAGGACAGAGAAATTAGATCAAACTGAGTGTGCAGCATTCTCATTATCCCTCATGTCAGGCAAGTCAGAAGCACTTATGTAATTGGGCCTCCAGACTCCAGGCAGTGAAGTGTTAAGACAGAAAAGCAATCCCAGGACTGCACGCTGGGTTTTGACAAATAGAAAAACACAGAATTAGGCCAAGAGCTTATCATTAATGTGAGTTTTTAATTGTACCATGTCAAAATCAGGTTCATCATGTGGCACATATGGTCAAAGATAAAAGGAAGTGTGTAGTACAAAAAAAATGGGAAAGTGAGGGAGGGAATTTTCTCTGGGCTTGTGCACACACTTGTGTGTGGCTCAGAGCAAGTGCACTGGTGAGGGAACCCGCAAGAACTATGTGTGAGGGGCACAGTGCACTGCAACACAAGGGGAGGCAGCAGCCCATGAGCAATTGCTATGAAAAGGAATGGGGGGTGGGGAATTGTGCACAGCCCTTTTTTTAGCTTCTGCTGTAAAAAATAAATAGACCTTTTAATCTGTGTTCTCCTTGAAGCCTTCTCTATTGACCATTCATTTCTTCTTTCCCTTCCCAGCTCTTTACCTCCTCTATATGGCTGATGAATATGCAAGTGCATAATCAGTTCTATAATAGCCCATCCTTTCTAAAAACAGGCTATAAATTTGGATCCTAAGCAGCAGGTTCTAAAAAGCCTATTATATGATATGGCTGGGGGAAGAGGCAAGACCCAAATACCACCCCTCGTTCTTTCTAACGCGTGTGAAAGCAGCCAGAAGGCGTGTCCTTCCTAGAGCCCAGCTGGCAGCGGAGAGGGAACACCTTCGGCAGCGCCAGGCGCGGGTCCCAGCGCAGGGAGGGTCTGGCACAGCCGACGGCAGGTTCGGGAGCCGTGGGCGACAGGTGGCGCGGCGGGGCTGGGACGTGCGGCGGGGCCGAGGCCATGGGCGGTCCCTGCATCCCTCCACGGGCACACACGTGTCCACAGGCGGCCCCCACATCCCTGCATCCCTACACGGGCACACACATCCACAGGTTGTCCATACATCCCTGCACAGGCACACACGTGTCCAGAGGCTGTCTACATCCCTGCATCCCTACACAGGCACACACGTCTCCATGGGCAGTCTGTACATCCCTACACAGGCACACACGTCTCCATGGGCAGCCTGTACACCTCTGTATAGGCACACAGGAACTGCTGGGCACACCTGCACACAAACCAGCCCCTCTGGCAGCTCCAGCTGAGGCAGAGCCAGTTCAAACACCAGCAGGGCTCCCCTGCCCTGCTCCCATCATGGTACCTGGGGCAGGTCGATCTGGGAGTCTGAACACTATGGGGCAGCTGCTTCCCAGCTCCCAGGAGTCTCCAGCTTCTCTCTGTACAATAAACACAAACCCTTCTGTCCAATACTTGCATACACTTCCATGTCTCCATTTTGATGCCCTCCTCTGGTTCCTGCTGGGCTTTACAGCGTCCCTGGGTGCTGCAGGGTGGAAGGCAAGAACTGTTAGTCCGGGTTTAATGGGATGGTAAGGTCCCATCACACAGGGACAGAGAGCTGAAGGTGCTGTGCCAAGTGCCTCAGTCCATCACTCCAGCTTCTGACCTGCAGTAAAGACTAGGAAGGAATTCAGCCCAGATGTTTTTTACAGTTCCCCATGGAAAACTACCCTGGAACAGGCACACATCTCTGAGCTCCAGTCTGAACTGACAAGCAAAAAGGCACCAGCTGGAAACGGAGCTCCTGCTCAAAGCCTGGGCAAGGCAGAAGCAAGAAGGAGGGTTGCAGCTCTTTCAGTGACACTTTCCCCAAGGGAGCCAGGCCATTACTACACTATACACAGGTTTTGCTGTAACTGGGATAGTGGGAACATCCATCATCCACATGAGGCACAGAAATGGGAAGGCAGCAATGAAATACATAGTTCCCTCAAAAAATTTGGATAAAGGGACAGAAACATGGACCTGCTGTTGCACCCTGACATGGCACAACTCTGCATTAGTTGTATTCATCTGCAGGTACTGAATAATATTTGCATAATTCATGGGAGTAATATGGCAAAACAGATACATACAGGACATTCCACAGTCATAGAGATACCTAGATAAACATGAAATAGTTTTAAAATATGTCTTTAGAGAGATGGATATTTAACCCCTGTAAGCTTACAAAATGCTCAGACGTGGGTAGCCTTTGAATGTGGACATCATACAACACTTTCCTTCTCCCTTTTCCCATCATCTTCAACACAAATGTCCCTCACAGAGCAGTGCAAACTCTGCAACATCTCAACAAAAACAGGGATGACAGGAAGAAGGAATGTTAGAAACTGATTTTAATAAATCACGTTACAAAACCCTGGGACCAGTTCACAAATAAGAATGGAGCTCTCATCCAACACTCTGAAGTTGGGAACTGGACTCCCCAGACAAGGTCCAAAGCCTCGAGCTGAGCTTTGCTGTGCATCTCTCAGATTTGACAATTCAGATCCACTCTGGAGCCTTGCTTTCCTTTTTGTCTTTTAACATCCTTTCAAGCCTATTAGCACACCAGTCGGTTTGCCTGCATCACTGGAAGCACATCAGTTACATCCTAGACTCTCATAATACTTTCACAAATATTTGCTTCACCTCAACTAAAAAAAAAACCCAAAACCCAAAATACAGTAAGAGGAAATATTTTGATCACAAAATAAAACATATCAGCAAACCAAGGCCAGGTTCCCATAAAAAAAAAGAATTAGAATAGAAAAATCAACAGATGTATGTACTTATTAGTAATGTCCCTTAAGTGGTGAAAATCTTTGGATCCTGAAACACCACAAACAGAAGTTCCTGACCCCAGGAAACAAACCAACCCCAACATCCCAAACTTTGCTGTGATCAGCACATCTTAGGCACAGGATCTGGAGATAATTACCAGAGGGGATGCTGGCAGGGTCCTTTGAGAGAACATGCACTTGCCACTTCTTCCTGAATTTCAGGAGTCTCTCCTCTAGAACAGTCTCTGGTATTCAACTGCACGTCCAGCTGCACATCCTGGAGGTTGTGGATCCAAGAGGAACAGCAAGACTCTCTGCAGGATACTTTCAAGTGCTTAAATCCTTATTAAAACTTGTCACATATAGTACCAGTTAAATTCAAAACATTACAAGAGAAGGTTTGACAGTGGCAAAGACACAATTTAGTGGTTACAGTTCAGAAAACTTACATGTTATCAAATGCAAATCCATGACAAATCTCCATGTGAGACTACATGAAGACTTTATGAAAATGGCAATGTACGGATGCTTTTTCCTGTAACAAGAATAACTGTTCACTGTTTAGATGATGTTCTGTAACTATAGGAGGTAAGTTTGGAAATACAGACTATTATCAATTCTACTAAACTACTAAAACACTCCTAGCAGAACTTGGCATTGTTCTATTCCCAAGTTTAAAACAGCAGCAGAAGTTACTCTTGTAGATGGCTGTTGAAGCCTCAGTGCATTAGTATGCTGAGATTGCCTCCTGTTCTCTCCTCTTGTCCCACACAGTTAAAGCCAAACCAAAACCCTGTAATGTTTCTGGCATGATTGTGCCTTCCCTAGCAATATGCAACAGAATCATGTCATATACATTAGTCTTTAAAGCAAAGCCCTGATTCAAGTAATAAAAAAGCAATCTTCCACACTGCTCCCTCTTTGCAGGATGGCTTCTTCACACTCTCATTGCTGTTGTGGTATGGACCGAGGTGATCTTATGATTTTAAATTGCTCTGTGTAACTCTCCCCCTCCACCCACAGGTCCTTGGCTTCTATCCTCACTGGTTATTGCACCCTGGGGCTGCAGAGGAGCTGCCTGCCTGCTTCTGCTTCTTGCGGCGTTTGTTCAGGAGGCGGTTGTTGGACGTCTTCAAGTCTTTGATTTTCACCTGATCATAGTCCACCCTCATGGTAGCCAAAGCACTGGTCATCTCCTCCTGAAACCAAGGAAGGAATTTATTGAACCCCCTGAGGCAGTGAGGGCACAGCCACCCCACACCTGCTGCCAGGAAATGAATGTACAAAAGGAACCCTCAGTCCCAGCACGGCCACAGAGTGTGAACAAAATCAGGGGCAGGTACTGACTGATCTCTTCACTCTCGTGACCAGTGACAGGACCCGTGGAATGGTTGGAGCTGTGTCAGGGGAGGTTTAGGTTGGACATCAGGTTGGATATCTGGATATTAGAGGGTGGTCAGGCACTGGAACAGGCTCCCCAGGCAGTGGTCACAGCACCAAACCTGTCTGAGTTCAAGAAGCATTTGGACAAGGCTCTCTATCAGGGTGGGATTGTTGGGGTGTCTGTGCAGGGCCAGCAGTTGGACTCCATGATCCTCATGGGTCCCTCCCAACTCAGAGTATTTTATGATTCTGTGAAAATTCTAACAAGTAAATGAATGTCTAAGCATTTAGTTCATGAAAGGCAACACAATATAATGGGAATGCCAGCAGCTCAAGGCAATCCCTCTGGGTCCTATACAATGCACAAGCATAAGAAGTTCTCAGAAACATGGAAAAGGAGAAGGCTAAGTGAAAGTATTTGCTTGATCTCTGACTCAGAAGGCAAATGTGGCCCAGATCCTAAGAAAATTTTGCCATTACACAGCTCAACAGCTGAGACTACACATCAGTGATTTAAATAAAACCAGTAATCAATAAAACACACTACAGGAATGTTGCAAGTGTCAAAATGCCAAGCATTGTAAGAGCAGAAAATTCAGAATTAATTGTAAAAGCATGCCAACCTGATAAAGGCCAGCAGGAAAGAGTTAAGACTTTTAGTCTGCCCTACAGTTTCACTTTGCAGGAAGCATTCAACTGTCATCAGTACAAACAGTGGGTGAGGCACCTGGTTAGATTAAGGAAAAGACAGACAATATTTTTATTCCCTCTTCTCCTCCCCACCAAATGTCACAACAAGACAAGGCAAAGGTTATTCAGTGTTGTTTTACAATACAAGAACAGACCAGAAAACCAGGGTGCAGCTCAACCCCCCCCACCTTGCCCCCCATATTTTAATCACATCCTTCACCTCACTGTAATGAACTTCAACTCCCTCACCACTTGTTCCTCTCCTCCTGGTTCCACACAGTGGCTCAGCAGGCAGCATCATTAGTGCCTTTGATGATAAACATCACCTTTGCTGATATTTGGTGCAGCTGTAAGGCTGCAAGATGAAGTTCAAATAGCATCCATTTTTTTAAACAGTTACCATATACACTACTGTTCTAACCAAGACTGTTTATGCTTCTGTTGTTTGACATAATTGTATCCAAAACAGGCACAGTCTCCAAGGAAATGCACATATGCAGAGAAGGCAGCTCATCTGATCTCTCACCAGACTTAAAGAAAACTGAACTAGGATTGACTCACTTTAACTTCATCCCAGTGGTCTTTATCCTCTTGCAGGACCCGAGCAGTATGAAGAGGGGTTGGTGGCACTGACATTGATCTCTGAGAAAAGGGAAAAATACAAAAACAAGTTTTGAAAAACAGTGTTTGAGAAGTGAATGCTTGCTCTGTTATGTGTATCAAGAGCATAAAACTTGATCTAATATTCTCCAATGGCCCTCACTAGTCCTGCTTCAAATTACTCCACAAGTGAACTCATGTGTGTGGTAGAAAAGGAATACAGTCCCCACACAGCAGTATCTTTAAAGAACAAAATGAGAGATTAGTGCTGAGTTTCTTCCTGTCCTCTCCCTTCCAGTCCAACCAAAACCCTGGTATTGGGATAAATTTTCATGTACATTTTAAGTTTTAACTGTCATTTCACTATTCATTAGCCAATGTGATCTTTATCTCCTAGGATTTGTTGTAGAAGACATTTCCTTGTCCACATCCATTAAGTGAGATTATCATTTTATCAGATCATTAAGAGTGCTCCAAAGAGGAAACGATACTCCTCCTCAGGGGAAGGCACAGCTCAGAAGTCCGTGCACCACTTGAGCTGCTGTTCCATGTAAAACTGAGCTCTGTGCTCATCTGCCATGAAATCAGTAGGTACTTTGCATTAGAATAAGGCACAATTTCTAAAGCACAAAGCACAGTTCCTTAGCTAAACTCACCAAGGATCATGGCACTCCTTGCCAGTCCAAAACCCAAACTATAACTTCATTTGGATCTTCTATCTTCCTTATACTTTCTACCCAAACTTGCAGTCTACTGCTGCGGTGTCCTCCCCCAGACAGAGCTGCAGGTCAGCAAAGTCTGAGGAGATCCCTGCCCATCCCTGTAGCACAACCCTTCCACTGGAAGCAGTGCTTATGCTCCCATGAGCTAACAGCAGCACTGCTGTTCTTCCAGGGTGAAGCAGAAATCCTGACTCCTGCATCCTCTGGAAAAGGACCCCAGCTGGCCAGGGTGTATTTTATCAAGTACAGCTGGGACATGAGAAATGGGAAACAAGCAGAGTGGCTTTAGTGATGTCCCTGTCCCTACTGAAGGTGCTCTCCTATCTGCTGTGAGCTGCTGCTTGTTACAAAAATCTTATCCATGAGTAACCAGAAGATTCCACCTAAACTGACAACTTTTGGCTAGTTCTCAATAAGACTTCTGCCATCCATCTAATTAAAAAATGGAGGGGGAAAGAAAAAACAGGATACACAAACAGTGTCTGTGCAAGGCACCTCCCCTTACATGTTCCCACTTTGGGATTTAGGAAAAGGGAGAACACAGACATTCACTATATTGGTCTTTTCCTCTCTCTGCCTCATGGGAACAGTATGCTGAGCAGAAAAAAAGCCAACCTGCAGCCTGCTTCGGAGAACAGTGTTTGAGCAGGGCTCTGGTGCAGCACTCTGCAGACCTTGTCTCATCTGCTCCTCATTAACTGGCTCTGTGAATATCCCAGGAAACGTGTGTCGCTGTAGGTGGCAGCTTCCTCAGCTATTTAGGCACTCACTCCATGAAACTCCTCACCTGCTGACTTCTGAAACACTTCCTTCTTAGGATTCAAACACTTAAAGCTGGGAGGATGTGTTCTGAACAGTGATTACATTTTTATTTGGTTTAAGACTTACAAACATTGTCTAGGGTCTGTTCTAGTTCCACAGTCTGCAAGCTCAGTTTCTCAGCTCTCCTATCTCTAGTGATGACACATCTCTATTTCCTCAGGATGTCACACAGGTACATTTCATTTGACTTCAAGGGCTCTCAGACCCTGCAGCATTCCAGGAGTGGGCACTGTCAGCCACAGCTCAGCTTCTGCCCTGTCCTCTGAGGATCAGCACAGACAGAGGAAAAAGAGGCATTCTACAGTATAAGTGATTCTGTTCCTGGCTGGTGATTTTTTGGGCAGCAAGAACAAGACTGGTGTCTTTTTAGGCACAAATGTGAGAAGTATAATCTGCTATTTTGAGGGACACCTACAGAGCAGAGATGATATCATGAAACTCAGCCTCATAGCTCCAGCGAGTCTTGTTTCTCATTTGAAATAATCACTATTGCATTATTAGAGCATATTTCTCTTTTTTTTCCCAAAAACTTTTTTAGGGAAAAGTGAATTCAATCAAGTCATAGAATGAAACCTCAACTGGGACCATTAATAGCTCTGTGTGCCACCCTACCTGGCAATCTCTGTCAGGGCAATAACCTGAAACCCTTGCTCCTCCTCCCCCAGGCATTTCCAAACTCTGCCAAGCATGAGAATTCCCACTAAGCACAGGACTGTGTTCACACTAACAAAGCTATGCACAATGATGCCTGAGGCCACTAATAATAGCTCCCTTTAAATCCTGCACTGATGAAGTAAGCACATACAGTTTATTTTTATGTTTTTATAGAGTAACACATGCATATGCTGCAGAGTCAACAGTGACTGGCTGCTCCCAGAACAGAGACATATTCGGCTGTTGCTTCCAAGGATACCACTGTGGGTGTCTCTCCTTGTGTGTCCTCTGAGAACACCAAGAGGAACTGTGGTTTTGCAGGCAGATGACCCTCTGTGGAGGGCACAGGAGGTTAGTTAAGGTATCAACAGTAATAATAGTCCTGTGCTGTGTGGAGCTACACATAAATTCTCCATGTAAGAGTTAATTCATGGTGCACAAAGAGATATAAAACTCACATTAATCCAAGGGTGGTTCATAAACTGAGTAACTGTCATCCTCTCCGTGGGGTCAGTCTTCAGCAAATGGCGAATCAGTTGTTTGGCTGAAAAACAGGACCAATACAGCTTGTTGTAGCCTCTGACTACATATACCTTGTAGCCTCTGACTACAAATAACCTTGGGAACACAAAGACCTGCTGAATGAAGAAACCTAATCCTGCAGAACTCAAAACACCCACCTGTTGCTGTCACCGTGCACAGTGTGGCAGGTTACTATGGTTAAAGAGGCAGAATTGGAAAACATCCAAAACAAGAGGTAAGAAGGAAAGGAAAGGGCTGGGGATTCCAGCTATGCTCTCCACATCACCAAACCAACTGCTCTGAGAGCAGGAGCTTGAGGAAAAGAGAAACACAGGACCAGAAAGCTGTTGAGCTGCTTGTCTGAAAGATGGCAACAGGTTTGGCAGTATGAGTTGAATGGATGCATAAACTGACGCTTTGAGAAGTGATAGAAGACAACAACTAGCACAGGCTGAGGCAATAAAAGGGACAATAAACTTTGACAACTGAGAGGCCACTAAAAGGCCAAAATGTCTAAGAAATGGATTGCACAAACAGGCTTTGCAGCAGCTTTCTGTGAATGTGATATCTGCAAAGCAAGAATTCTAAGTAATCGACATACAAGATGATGAAAGTCTAGGTAAGAGTTTCATTAATGTGGGTGGGCAGACCAGAAAAACTGCATCCTAAGGACATTATTTAGAAGAGCTTACACCAAACTTCCCTGGGAAACCTAGAAAAACTTCTAAGTAAGAATTATCTTTTAGAAACATCAAATGCAAGATGACTAAGTGCTTGTAAGAAGTTGCCAGAGGTACAAGTTTTATTTGTTGAGGGATGCTGTAAAGGACAAGAAGAGCACAAAGCAGGGAAAAAGCAGCAGCCTAAAAGAAGGTGCCTCATCAGCCTTAAAGAAAACACACAAACTAGATGATCTTAATAGGATCCAAGGGAGAGGACCCCTATCTTCATTCATGCAAGCATACAGAACCCCTACACATTTTCCAAGTGCACATTCTCTCACCAGGTTCCTCTACCATGTCAACTGCTGGAATATGAACAAGACCCAAAGCAGAGAAAATATTAAGCCAGAAACTCACAAGTAAAACATATCCCTGAACAGTGTTCAGCAGGCTGTGCTGCACAGGCAGCCAGGAGATCCAGTGAGGGGTGAAAATGCCACAGATCACGGCATTACCCAACAATAATTTGTTATTGCTAAACAGCAGACAATAACAGGATCACAGCAATACAAAGGGCTTGTAAGAAAAACAGATGAGCCCAGAAGCAGCTGACCTTTCTCTTTAATATGATGAGCATGTGAGACTTCCAGCTTATGAGACTGCCAGGTAAGAGGCAATCACAAACATCCATTTTCAGAACACTGGTTAGAGCCCAGCAGCTTTTGATCAATAACTTATACAAAATAAATTGTTGACCTTGATTTAAGTGGTGGCTGCCAAATTCCCACATCCCAAAAAGCTCCCATGAAAACTTGCCATCCTTGCTGGCTGGATCACCAAGGAGGGCAAAGACTGAAAGAGTTCTCAAGGCAGTTTTCCTTTCTTCCAACTCAGCTTGCATTCCAGCTGCCCTGCCTGTCTCCTTTCTCAGGATTAAGGACTTCTGTTTCCAGAGGGTTTAATCTCATCATTCACTAGCACGAGTTGGACTTTGAAAGAAAGTTTTCAGTAGTCATTTACTTTGTGTAGCACTGAGGCTGCTGGCTGTTCTCTGAGTTCCCAGTTGTTCTCTGTATCACTTTACAAAACATTAATTCAAATTCCAAAGGAAAGGCAAAGAAAAGCTACGAGAACAGTCTCTTTGTAAAGCACTCCACCACCCAACAGCACAGGGAGCACTGTTACCTTCCTCGGATACTTCAGCCCACTCTGGATTGGGAAATCCATATTGCCCCATCCGAATTCTTCTCTTCATCCCTGGAGAAATGGCTTGACCAGTGTTTGAGTAGAATGGAGGGAACCCACACAGGCTGTTAAGAGGGGACAAAAGAATTTCTATAACTAGGAAGGTCCTTTCATATCTTAAAAAATCCCATTCAAGCTTATCTTCTACTGCAGGTTGCATGATCTTCAGAACCAATTATGTGTAAGTCCAGGTTTAACAAGATGTGTCCTCTCTCTGTTCTTCAAGCCTTTTCCCAAATACTCACAGAATGTATGTGATGACACCCAATGACCACATGTCACAGGACTTGTCATACTTCTCAGGACCGAGGACTTCTGGGGCTGGAGAAGATTAAAACCAGAAATCAACAGAGTACCAGCTATTTCCTTTCATCTCCATCACTGTGTAAGTAGCAGCACACTTCAACAACAAATATAGGAGGCATTAAAAAGTGCAGCTCACTGCAGGAACTGGGTAGTATTTTCCATTGGCAAGTTCCTAAAAGTACCTAAAGTAGCTTTAAAAAGGAGGAAAGGAGGTGGCAAAACACCCTACTCCTCACCTTGGTGTCTCTGTGCTCCAGAGAGTACAAGATTCCCAAAAAGCAGAAGGAGCTCCAGCTAAATGTATATAGGGAGACACTGCAGTGACAGAGGCAGAGCATATGTTCCAAAAATCCAGAAGAGAGAGGCCCTGCTTGGGCTGTGATAACATTTTGAAGGATACCTAAGTGGTGTGTGCAGCTCCAGAGCACTGAATTTTCCTTTGGCCTCCAGAGCATTGTATTTTTTCACTAAGTAACAAAATTAGAGAGAGATACATTTAGAAGGGATTTTTCCCCCTGGGGCAAGTAAACTGGCAGGGAGCTTGATTTTGTAAGGCAAATTCTTCACTAACCAGATGAGCAATCATGCTGGTTTATAAAAAGGTGTTGAGAAGGGAAATGTCAGCATGTTTATACACAAATATAAAGGCAGAAAATCATGTATGTGTAAATTCCTTAAAATTTTATCACTAAACTCAGTTTCCAAAAATATAGAAGGCATCAGAAACAGAATATTCCTAATGCAATTATCTGGTAACAGTGAATAACAGTATCTTTCAATATTTAAAAAAAATAAAAAGTTTCATCAGAGAAGTAATTTTTCAAAAAAATTAAGTTCTTTTTCCACCAAAAAAATTCCAAGCATGGACTGCCTCAGTCATGCCATGTGATGAATGACTATTAACTCAGGACTCTAAAATGAGTGCATAAAGGACAGTCTGCCGTGGCATTCATCACACTCTGTCTTTGGACAAAATGCAGAAAAAATTCAGGTGTGATTAAGGCACGTTGGTCTTTTATTCCCAATTACTCCATTTGCCAGCTTAAAGAAGTTTTACAGCTCAGGCAAGACTCTCCCTCTTTCAAATCAGTTAAGCCAAGAGAAGTTTTGCAAGGTAACACCCAAACAATCATCAAGCTCTGTTCAAATTAGGGCTTTTACTGCATCATTCAGAGGCAACATCAAGATTATTTCAAGAGCAATCAGAAGAAATATTTTCTCTCTCCCTGGTCCTCATTTGCATCTCCTGTTAAGGCTGTTTCCTTTACAACCAAGCAAGGAAGCAGGAGCACTGAACTGACTAGGTTTGGGTTGGATCCCAGTTTAAATCCAGCAGGCTGACACTTTGCATTACACCCACAATAGAAGAATTCCCTCCTATTCCTATGGCCCACAGACCCACTGCACAAGGAGAGATGACAGACTGGAACATGGAGGAAATCTTGGATAACTTACCCACATAGTAAGGAGTGTAACAGGGGGTCTGCAGCGCATTGACTACACTGGTTTCTTTGGCAAAGCCGAAATCTGTGAGTTTGAGCACAGTGTCCTTGCCTTTAGATGTGTAAAGCAAGTTTTCAGGCTGAAAGGCCACCAAGAGAAAGGAAAAACCAGACAATGAAGAGATGTTGCCAATGAGGTGACAGGTCAAACCATTCCTGCTAGCCTGGGTGACCATCAACAGCTCACCCTTCTTGAACTCCCACCCAAGTATGGGGAAAGTTCCCTCCCAAGCAAACCACAAGACTCTCTCTCATCTTGTCCAACAGGCATCAAATCTGGCCTCCTGAACCTCTCCCAGTTCCCTGCACTTGCTGGGATCAATCTGTCTCATATCAGCAGCTGATCTCACAGCACTCTGTGTCAAACTCAAGTAGCTGAGGTGGAGGACAAGAGAAGTCCTCAGACAAACTCCCAGTTAGCAATGGACACTCCATCAGAATTACAGACAAAATCTGTTTCCCTCTCCTCTGTCTCCCGAAACCTGAGGTAATTCCACCTTTGCTCCACACTCCATACAGGCAGAAGTGGGACTCAGGGAAATGCAAACCCTTGTGCACAAGAACAGGGACAACAGGACATCTCCAAATAATCTGCAATTAATTGAACTTGTTTTCCAGTTTCTCAGTCATAAGGAAGCTGTGACCTTACCCATGCTAGTGTTTAGGGACATACAAAAACCGAAAGGCTTTAAAGAAAACAAGATTTAGAATCTATTCAGCAAGTTGACTCATTTCTATGTTAGTTCATGGAGTGTGTGCATGGAGTGTTTGGGGCCCAGTGCTTCAGTTTCTGTGCTGGTGACAGACAATGACACACAGCTCTGCAAAAGTGGAGAGATTTTTAGTCTCTGCGCATTTAAGTAATTTTCTGCTTCCTACCTAAAGAACCCTTGAACATGTCCCTCAGTGACAAATGCAATGGCTAAACACACAGAAACATCTGCAGAAAATTCACAGACTCAGAACTGTGGAATCAATATGATGCCTCAGTTGTTCATTACGTGACCTGTCACCATCCCATCTCATCCCAGTGCCATCCCGTCCCAGTGCCATATTGTTGAGCTGGAGATACAAAGCCAAGCTCATTGTCCCCTGGCATGTGCTGTGCCCTTTACAGAATGAAAACAAAATACAGTGCTACAAAATCTGTCAAAACTCTACAACGAGATCTGGGTTCAAACTTTAACTAATTAACAGTGTCCCACATGGCAGTAAGGGAGAGCTTTCTGTTTTCCCAAATATTCACATAAATTATTAAAGTGGGTTAGATGCATAATGTGTATTATTCCTCCCATAAATGCAGTTTCCTCTGTCTCTGAAGGGGGCTTTGGGGGTTTGTATTGTTGGGGTTTTTGTGTGTGTGCTTGTTTTTTAGGTAAGTATGCTGAAAAGAACCAATAACTGGCAAAGACTGTATATAGAGTCATGTAGCACAAGTTCACTTCAAGCAGGGTTATTTTCTTGCTAATTAACTGGATTGCAAGTGGGTAGTACCTCTTTAACCAACCATCTGACTATCATGAGATTCTTCTGCATTCCCTATTCAACCACAAGGCATTAGCACAAATGAATATTCCAACCTTGGACTACTTGCAAATGAGGGAACAAACCTCTTCTCGCACTGGCAGAGGAACAGGAACACTGACCACCTGATTGCACTCCCAGACCTGTTTGAATCACCCCTGCCCACTTATCTCTGCCCTAAGTTGTGCTGCCCCTGCCCACCCACCTGCAGGTCTCACCTTGACGTCTCTGTGGGCGATGTTCATGGAGTGCAGGTACTGGATGGCTGTCCCGATGTCCCTCATTATTTCAGAGGCCTCTAGAAATACAGTTTCAGACAAAGGTCACATTAACATTCCCACATTAACTCTGGGACATGCTTGGGAATTCTCATGGCTTACAAACAGCCTGCTGGAACACAGGGCCCCTAAGATGAGCCCTCCCAGCTGTGCTGGGGCTGTGCAGACAGCCCTGACCCAGTACCCCAACCCCACGGCTCACCCTCTGCTGCTTGGGAGCCTGGGCATTTGGGCTTGAATTTGCTCACCAAAAACGCAGCAAGAGCACAGCAGGTACACAAGTACCAACTGTTGAGAAAGGAGCCTCAACCAGGACAGATCCCCAGTTGTCCAGGACATGTCCTTTCAGCTTCTAGTTCAGGGGGAGGAAGAAGATCTAACAGACTTTCTAAAAATAGAGCAACGTAACAATATAGTAATTTTAGGGTAGGTGACATCTTTATTCCTCACTGTCTTTAGAATTTCTTCAGGAGAAACAAAATCAACAGTTCTATTTTACAAAGCCCAAACTGCCACTTTGAAATAATACGTTTCTAAAATTTAACATAACCCCAGTGGGAAATTGCAGTGGTGGTGAGCTGCCTTGCAACAGCAGCACTGTGGGAGTCTGGAAGGGCTCAGTTACACAGGGAGAGGTTTCAGGGCAAGGAAGAATGACATTCTCATGTGAGCATTGTATCACATCTCCACTGACAGGGAAACAATGGAAACTTGAACCCGATCCTCTCGTTTCTGCATGGGCAGAACCCACGGCTGCAGTGGTGAGAGGGGAGGTAGAAACTCTTGTACCATAACTTGGAATCCTTTTCCACGTGGCTTGAGAGTGAAACTACACAATCACAGGCAAGGACAATCAGGAGGCAGAAACACTCATATTCTTTGGGGAAAACCTTCCTCCTTCCCGGTCCAGGCCAAACACTGGCTCCCAATGGCAAGCTGGGGCTACATAAACAGACAGTGGACCTGGGGAATCCACTGCTATGGGGCTCATTTATCTCAGCGAAGAATGAAGGTGGTTTTTTGTTTAACACTCCCAAGTGATTTCTCAATGAGTATTTATAGTGTTATACAATGCTATATAACATGGAAAAATAATGCTTTTAGCAGAGTGCAGTCACTAAGGTTCCCAAAACCAGTTTTCCCACTGGAATTTTGTATTTTATAGAGGAACAAATAAAGTTTCTAAAAATGCTCGTTTTCCTTACACAATTTTCTCATAGAACTTGAAGGACTCATCTCAGGCTAGGAAACACAGAATCAAAAACCAGACCATCCTCTACACCAGACTTACAAAAAATCACAGTAATTTACAAGCTCGAGTGTGGATTTAATTATTTTGTCAGGACCTTCCTCACAATCATTAACGTGTTACAAACACTAACGAGCTACCAACACTAAGGTGCTACAAACACTAAGGTTTCCACTCCTGAGCAGAAAGAAACACTTGTCTGTTGTGAGGTGGCAAGGAGAGCCACAGCCAAGCAGACCTGTGGTACTCTGCAAGTAATAAATAGCAAAGACAATAAAAATGGTAAGAGTGCTCCATTACAGGCTCTGTCCCTGCTCACGGCAGGTCTTGAAACTTGCACAAAGTCCCTACTACAGGCAAGCAGGTTTGTTTACAGTGTGGCTAATAACACTTCCTTTCAAGAAGAACTTTAAAACCCTTGAATAAGAGATGTTCCATCAAGTGTTTCAAGCTCATTATCCTCAGGGTGTAACAGCAGAGCTGTGCACAGGGATGCTGCGTGAGGGACAGCCAGAGAGCAATCTCAGCAGGAGCTGCGCTCATCATGTCAGAGGGGGGCTGGCAGGAGACCAGGGATCAGAATAACCCAGGCTGTGGTGGCTCAGAAATGAAGAAGCTGAGCAGATTTATAGGAAGAATTTTCCTCTAAACCTTCCAACATTGTCCCTGAACTTGGTCAATTCTTGTAATTCCTGATTTTTAGCAATTTTTAAAAATAAATGTTTAATACAGAGCTAGATAGAGAATAACAATAATAACAACAACAACCACTACCAAAAATCAAATTAAAGAAAAATTCCTGTAAGGAGACTAAGCAAGGGGACAGAGAAAGGGAGAAACAATCTTCCACAAACTTTAAAATTAAACCTGTGATGTTTCACCTCTCTCAGTGAAAGCTTGATCTCCTCTCTCCTGGATCCTACTAAACAGCTCTCCTCCCTCCATGCTGAAACAAAGAACACAAAAGAAACCACACCTCAGATGAGCAGAAAACACAAAATCAGCACCTGACTGTGCATCCATATAATCACCCAACAGATAACAAAGATTACAGGCTGCCTCCTATGCCAATGCTTCCTAAACATCACACTCACTCCAATCAATGCAGAAAGCCATTCTGGGATGGAATAAGCAGAAAACAAAACAAGATCAGGGAGTTTGATGCTTTCAGTTTAATGTACTCTGTCACAGGGAGCAGGACACACATAGCTGGGAAGTCAGATATGCTGGCACTGGGAGGCTGACAATAATCTTATTTTATGTAAGGGCTGGAGATGAAAAAAAAGAAAGAAAGAAACAAAGATTCCTAAATGGAGTATTAATTTGTCCTCAGTGCAGAAGATAATAACTCTTACAGATCAAGGAGAGAATAGTAAAAGTTAGAGTCAAAATAATAGCAAGAAGGATCATGTCTGATCATTGGATTTACAGGTGAAGTTGGAAGTCAGCCACAAACAAAGTGCACTGTATTTATAGAGACACTTCTTCCAAGATTGTACTAACCATTCAATGCTTTAATGAGGACAACTCTCATGGAGTACAAGGAGAATTTATTTGTTGGTTAAAGTTCCTCATTCTTCTGTCACACAAGATGGCTGGAGCAGCAACACATTTCCTTAGCAGTTCCATAAAGGCAATGAAAGATTTGTTCCACAAACCCAAATCATGCTGCGAGAAATCCCCCCTAACTCCCACCTCAGCCAACACGTTCTCCCCTTCCCTCCACCCCTCAAAGAGCAGTGGCTGGTGAGGGGCTGCTGCTGGTCCATACCATTCCATGACAATGAGGAGGCACCTCTTTCCATGATGGATATTCTCATAAACATCCAGGACATGGACAATGTGAGGACATCCTGATGCTCGCCAGTGATACTCGACTTCCTGCCGGGCTTTGGGGTTGTCATACAGGAGCTGTAGAGAAACAGGAGAGAGCAAAGTCAGGGATGCAGCAGTTCTGAGACCAACTGGCACCTGCACGCACTGGAGCTCAAAGCTGAGCTCCAGATAAGCAAAGACAACCTTAACACTTTCTCCAGCCAAAAGATGACAATCCATTACAATATTTTCACCATCTCTGGACTCCAACTTCCTAGATTGAGAATATAGAAACAACTGGTCCCTTGGAATTGGAAGGACCTTGAATGGCAGTGAAGAGAGATTTTGAGTCTGAGATGGAGACAGATCTATCTTACTTCCAGATGGGAAATAGCATTTTTTTCCTACTTGTTTGCAGCACTTTCAGAGAATCATAAAGGTGGGAAGACACCTTTAAGATCACTAAGCCAATCATGAACCCAGCAGTACCACTGTAAACCTACACCACTAAACAATACCATACAGTGCCAGACCTAGAAATATTTTTAAGCAGAGGAGAATCCCCCTGCTAAGGACAATAACCCTCCCACCTGCCCCCAGCTGCTGGGAAAAGAGACTTCTAGGTGCAATGTAAATCTTTTAAGTTCAGTAAGATTTGAAACAATGAGGACTTTTACACTGACTCTGAATGTGCTTCTTAAATACTACACAGATTTCTGACACCATCAGGGTTAGAAAAAGACCTTTGACTACTGGATGCTTGAACTTTCTCTGTCACATGCAAGACCAGTTTATTTTAAAGGCACTAATCTCTAGAAGGGCAGTAAGGGCTCATCTTTCCTGGTCCTGCAACCTCATACACAAGAAGCCTGTCTCTCCCTACTCGAGGGACTGCTCTGTACCAGACTCCACAACTGAGCTCTGGTGCAATGGGGGCACATTGCTGGATCGTGCCTGTTCTTCTCTGCCTTGTCTCTCTAGACACCACTACCTCTTTGTGAGAGATTCTCTTTACTGCACATTTATATTGCTGCTACACAACATGGCTGTGATGTGAGTTTGATACTTTATGGCCGATAGTAATAATCATTGCAGTGATGGAGCTCAAACAAAACTGATGCTATATAAAGCATAGTTAAATGTATTGAAACAGAATGAAAAATGAGCAGAGAACAACCACCTCTGGTATGTTTGTGTTAGAAAAGGTCTACAAGGGCTGTGGGGGTACTGTTTTCTAACAGCCAAATAAAACCTATCCTTGCTGCACTATTAGGCCTTAGCCTGAAGCTCTTCCCACTCTTGTTTGCCAGCAGGTCCCAGTCAAAACACAACTGCATGATAATTGCTGAAAACAAAAATTAACATGTAACCTGTCATTAGGGACCTATGAATCAGAGCAGGAAAATGAGATTGCTTTTCCATCTGATAGCCAATCTAAGCCATAAATGGTGTCACGGGCACCTTTCAATACAGGAAACACACGATGTAAAGGTCACAGGAAGAATGACACAAATTCTCCTTTCTCTATCGACTCCACTACAGACCACTTGCATCACGGGGAAAAGAAAACTTACACCTCTGCTGCTTCAACGTCCCTTTCAGCAAAGCAGACAGAGTAACATGGCAGGAAAGGCCTTTAACACTTCATAAAAGTGCTCAGGAATAACTGGAGAGAAGGTAAATGGCTTCTCTTCCAGACTGGGAATAGAAAAAGGGTGACAACTGACAACTACTGCACTGCTGAGAACACACCTCTGTGTTTCTGTGAAGCACAGGGAGGTTGCAGGAGGGGCCAAGTGGCCTCACGAGGGCTGTGGCTCCTCAGCTGAGCAGGCAGGGAACCCACCACCATGGCCACCCTTGGGGGTCCCTCAGCCCAGCTCTAAAGGCTCCAGCAGGACATCAGATTTTCAGCAGTGCAAGGAGCTGAAGAAGCTTCACTGCCAAGTTCATTGCCCTCCCAGCCAACCTACTTCTTGCACAGCTGTCATTCTGCACCCAGAGCACACCCTTTTGAGATCACTGTCCGCCTCTTCCTTCCTGCTCCAGCCTGGCTATGGCCTGATTTCCAACAAAATAACTTCCTAAAGAAAGAGATGGCTCCAATTTGGACAAAAAGCCCATTAGTGAGTCCAAGTGCAGTTGCTTTACTTCTTTCAGGCATGAGCCCATTCAGCAGCTTTTCCTTCACAGCCACTGTGTTCCAGCTCAGTAGGACTGTCCATCAGCATTTTCCCCTCTGCCCTTCTCAGTTTGGGCTGTTGCCGAGAGGTCTCTTTGAAAGTTCATTAAAATACATGTGCCACAGTAAACCCCAAACACCCTCAGGACTAACCAGGGCATTTAGAAAAGCATCTACAGGGTTTATTTCTTGGACATTACCAGATTAATGCCACTTCTGAGCAGGACACTTCAAAATCCTTCTTCCCTATCCTGTGCTACCAATCACACATTCCCAGTCTCTTTACTAATGTAACTGCACTATCATCTGTGGATCTTGTGCTTTAACAAACCATTTTAATACACACAAGGATATTGCAGTTTCTTTTCTCTACCCCTACAAGCTCATACACTCCTCCCAAGTGCCAAGACTGAATGTGCTCATGTCAAGATGACACCTGGAGAAGCAGAGAAAAGTAAATTCAAGAACAAAGAGTAGATACACATACCAAGCAACATCTGATACATCAACCAACTGTTAATCTTTGGATTTCTCCTTCTGAACCTTAAAAATAAATTAAATCTTCTCTCAATCCAAAACTGAAAGGTATAACTATACCTTTTAAGACATCTTAGAAACACAGACCCTTGTAAAATGAAAGCCAGGCAGGGCTGAAAGCACCAATTTCTACAAAATTCAGGTGATGATTTAGAAACACAGACTGAAATTATAGACTTATGGTTAAATTTCACAAACTTGCAAAAAACCTAAACAGACATTTCCCCATCCTCCTGAGCCTGAAGAGCAACTGTGCTTCTACTGCTGCAACAGCTTTGGTAAGACTTCAACCAGGTTCCCTGATGTTCTACAAAACAGAGTGCAGAGGTGTTTGTGAGCAAACCCAGAGTGTCAGGTAAGTTTTCCCATGCTGCTGGTTCACACTGCTCTGAGCTAAGAGCAGCTTTGCCAAGAGGAGCCCCCTGTCACCCCCCAAGAGTTCCCACATGGTTCAGGTTTGTCACTGTGGGCAGGATCATGAACCAGCCCAACTCAAAACAGGACAAACCCAAGAAACATGTTCCACCTCCCAGTTTTTAACCGGGCCAGATGACACAATGCACAGCAGCCCACGGAGATGCCCATGTGTGGGGTCAGACACAGGCTGGACCAGGAGCTGCACAGCACAAAACTAGAGTTCTGCTGGGGCTCAGCATTACTGAAGCACTGCCTAAAAGCGGAAGATGAAATAGGAATTATTATTCACAGAGAGGTCACCAAAACCAGAGGTTATGGAAGGCAAGAAAGTACAAGATGTGATTCACACAACTCTCCTCAATATCTGGAAAAGCTGGAGGGGAAAAGAGCTGCACCATGGAGTGTGCTCAGCCTGTTCCTGAGGAACAACAGGGCAGACTCCAGGAGACGCTCCAGGATGTGCTGCCAATTCAGGGCCTGGGCAGTGGAGGGAGGCCTGAGCTCTTAATCTGGGGCAATGGCCTAACTCAGGTTACTGAGTGTCTGCCAAATTCTGAACTGCAGCTTGGAAGGCCAGCTCTGTGAAAACCCCCAGTGCAGAATTTCTTGATAGAAAGAAAAAAAAATAAATAAAAAGTGACACAGTATCTTAAAGTGACACAGTATCTTCTAATAGCTTTTTCCATCGATTCAGTGCTGTGTACAGGAGGAAGGATAGCAGGAACCCTCATACCTTAATGGTCTGATCTATACAGAAAGCAACCTCAGGACTCCAGGTGATCTTCTGTACTCTAAAACTGTAAGAACTGAGAGAGAAGATATCCACAGGCACGGGTGTGAAACAGGCTAAGGACAGGAAATAACCACTTCTCAGTGACTTTGCCTTTAATATGCATTGCCAGATTACACAGATTCCTGTCAGACCTGCTATCTGCTCCCTACACAGGGGATTAAGACCTCCACATATGCTTTTTTATTTATTCTAAACTTCCACAATTCTTCCTACTTCCAAATGGTTGCTGTGCTTGCATTAGAGCACTACAGGCTCAGTTCTCATCTATGGCACAAGCTCCATTAAAGCAGCACCTGACACCACAATCATCTCTCTCTTATTTGCACCAACTCCAGAATCTGAACCCTCCTTTGCCACACAATCAGTTTTACAATCTCTATGCTATTTTCCCCACAGAAAGGCTTCCCACTATTAAAACAGAAATGGCACCTGCAGAAACTTTAAGTCCCAGGGGTCCTCAGCCTGCAATACCAACATCTTATATCTACCTTTATTTATGTTTCTAGCTGGGAAAGAAAAGGCCTTCATGGCTAAAAGTCAAGGTTCTTTTGCCTTCCCTCCTCTTTGTGTGTAACTGTTACAAAAATGCTGAATCCTACAAATAAGCCTTGGAATGTGAATTCAGGCTGATGCACAGAAAGCAACACCATTTGCTGCAGAGCAGTTCTCCCAGTCACTCTTTATTCAGGAAGGGGTGAGGGCAAAAGGAGGTTTGGATAATGTTTCTTTCATCCCCTCCCTCTTCTATGCTACAAAAAGAAGGGTGGGGGGGGAAGAAAAGAAAAAAAAAGAGCTATTACCATGGATTTGGACATTTTGTCTTTTATTACATGCTGATTATTTGCACTACATCTATTAATTCCATGTTCACAATCTTTATCTGTTTCCAAGTCTCTTCATAAGGGATAAAGCCACCCTTTGTGCTGGAATGCTCAGGAACTGAAAGGCTCAAGGTTTCCTTCCCACAGCAGCACTGCCAGTCAGTGGAGCTGCAGCAGGAGCCACAGGTCTGTGTGCAGTGGCAGCCCATCCGTGGGGAATGCACTCCTGCAAACCTCAAAGAAAGCACTAACTTGTTCTTTCTATGAAAACCACAACACATTTCTGCTCACACTGTTTAGTACTGAAGCATCAGTCTATAAATGAGGGATAAAACCAGGGTAGGCACAGGCAGGTCATCTCTAAATCCTTCACTTTTCTGCTTTTATTTCAAATCCAGCTTAGGCTGTTTAAAATTGAACCTGCTTGGAGGCTTCATTGAAAAAAACAGTCATCCCAATTCCTGCAGAGTTGTCCAAGCTGCTACCACAGCTGGCATTCCCTGGCATGTCCCTCAGTGCTCAGGTAGACAGCCAGTCCCAGGGGTGGCCTTCTCCAAGCTAATAATAGCAACAACAGTCCAGTAGCACAATTTCATAGAATCATAGAATCACAGAATGGATTGGGTTGGAAAAGACCTCTGAGATCATCAAGTCCAACCCTTGGGCCAACTCCAGTCCCTTTACCAGATCACGGCACTCAGTGCCACGGCCAAGCTCAGCTTAAAAACCTCCAGGGATGGGGAATCCACCCCCTCTCTGGGCAGCCCATTCCAATGCCTGAGCACTCTCTCTGCAAAGAAGTTTTTTCTGATCTCCAACTTCAATTTCCCCTGGCAGAGCTTGAGCCCGTGCCCCCTTGTCCTATTGCTGAGTGCCTGGGAGAAGAGACCAACCCCCACCTGGCCAGAACTTCCTTCAGGCAGTTCCAGACAGTGCTGAGGTCACCTCTGAGCCTCCTCTTCTCCAGCACAAACACCCCCAGCTCCCTCAGCCTCTCCCCACAGCACTTGTGCTCCACTCCCTTCTCCAGCCTCGTTGCTCTTCTCTGGCCCCGCTCCAGCCCCTCAATCTCTTTCCTGAACTGAGGGGCCCAGAACTCAACACAACACTCAAGGTGTGGCCTCACCAACGCAGAGTACCCAAAACTCCTGCCTGTGGTATCTGACCCCTTTGCTCAGCCTGCTGAGTGTCAGGGTTTTACTGCACGAACTGAAGGACCCTTCTCTATCCACCTCATCTCTCCAGCTTTCCAGTCCCTGCTCAGCTTATCCCCTGAAATGGCAAAAGCCACAGCAGATCGTCAGTGCTTTGCCAACATCAGTGAGAACAAAGAGGACTCTGAGAGCCACGCTGTGAAACCAACTTCCTGCTGACACATAAGGCGTCGAATTCGTTAAGCACGTTTTAAAGGGAAAACAGGAGAAAGAGTAGAACAAAAATAAGAACAGGTTAACAAAAAGATGCAGAAAGATGTGTGTTTTTCCTAAGAGTTTGCACGCTGGATGTACAGCAAATCCGCTGAAGAACTTGACTCATTCCTGTTTCTCCATCCCTAGGGAATGCACAGCATATAAATATGATTTTGCTTCAAGCCTCTCTCCTGCAGGGAACCAGCCAGGTCTCTCAAAAGTAATTTTGGTGTGGTTCTGAATTTTCTGTACTGTAGCAGTACCCAAATCACCACCAGGCACTCAGTATGACTCTACAACCTGAAGTAAATAAATGAGACATACCACTATTAATGCTCTAATTACACATGCAACTAGCCATTCACTCTGCAAAGGTCAGCTGTCTTTGTTCATAAATGTTAGTGGAGATACAGCAAACACAACTGAAATGGCAAAGCTGAGGGCCCTCTACCATTCAAAGGTATCCCCTTGCACACGTGAGGTGAACAGAGAGGGAAGCCCAAAAAAAGCAAAAATGCCCACAAAGAAAAGCTGCTCTCCTGGTACTCTGATAATCTTACATGACTCTGTTTGAACTGCAGTGCCAAACATGCAACCACACATTCAGTACTGATCAGTATATAGAGATTTAAATAAAAAGCACATTATGTATTTTGCTACAACCATAAGATTACTTTGCATTTTAATATTGTGCTTGTTCTGCTGTGTAGAGGGAAAAAATAATGATTCTTACTGGCACTGTAAGATTCCAGTTATTCTCAGTTGTGACAGGCTACAAACCAGCTGTGTGTGGCTTCTGTAGTACTCAAAATACTGCAAAGGTATTTTAAAGAAAAATAAATCACCAACAGCTACTTACATGTTGTTATCAGGCAAGAACATCCTCAAACACTTGTTTATACAAGAAGGCCTAGAAACCAGCTCCTCTCTCTACCTTCTCCTGATGGCATTTTCTACCACAAAACGCTGCTGTTTAACCAGCACTGACAATTCAATTCAGCACCTGCAGTCAATATTCAGCATCTGGGGAGATTTGCTGCAGAGCCCTTTCCAGAACCCAGATACACTCATCCATGATTAAAATAAAATAATCTGTAGCTCTGCCACTATTTTTACTCTTCCTAAATTTCCAAGGAAAAGGAAAGCTAAAATCCCAGGTGAAAATTATGACACTTTTTACTATATAATTACACTCTAGTGTCTGATAGGAAGTTTGCCTTTAAAAGGGGAAAAGAAAAAACAAGAGTTAAAAACCCTCAACAAAAACTTTACTCCTGCCAGCCATGAGTTCATAAATTCTGATAACAAGGAATCAGGTGACTTCAGTAATTTATATATCTCAGTCCTTAGCAGAGCAAAAGGAATAGACTTTGCTCGTGAAACTTTGCTGTATAAGGAAATTCCAGCAGTATCAAATATTGTGGCACTTCCTCAGATCTTGAGCCCATCAAGCTTTCCCTCTTTTTATGATTTTGGCTACTCATAGAACACTAAAGCAAATTCAAGACTATAACCTTGATCTTTCAGGTGTTCAACACCTTTATATGCTTGAATCAAAGGACATAAAAGATCACTTAAAACTTTGAGATATATACTATGGCCAACAGTTTTGCTGCTCTGTCACCCTTGTGGGTCCCTTTGAACCCAGAGTATCCTGTGACTCTGTAATAATGAAATTTCCCACAACGAGGACACACCTTCCAGGAATTAGAGCTGCCTTGAGTCCAATTTGAGACCAAGACACAGAATTCCATGGGAATTATGGCCACCACAAAAATCTCTCCCATTTGTTCACTGAAGTGCCAGTTGTATTTCCTTATGATTGACTTTCTTCTGTGCAATGACTGTGATGCAGCAATGCTGTCAAAAAACACACCAGCCCTTTTCATGGCCATGAAATGGGATGGCAGATGTGTCTGTCAGGACGTGACCCTCTCACGTGCTTCCCAATACTGACAGCCACAGCTGCTGAATTCTGTTTGAAGCACCCCTAAGGCCCTCTCCTCCCAATAATGTGGCATTTTTGTTATAGTGTAACATTTCTGTTTTTCTTTAAATGAAACAAAACTCCTCAATTACATACCTAATTACTGTAGTAGTAATTAGGCACAGTAGTACTGTAGTACTGTGCAGCCATTGCATTCTACACACATTTTCCACAGCAAGAAGGGGAAAGAGCAAATATCACAGCTGTGACTCTGAGTGCTGTAATGCCCATGTCAGTGCCAACAGCCATGAACCCCCCCGTACAGCTGGGGGGGACAGCAGGACAGTGACACCAACATTGCTGACCCATGGCACACCTTTCTTGGAGCACAATGTGGCAGAAGGCACAGACCAGAGAAAAGCAGCACTGAGAATATCCTAGTCCAGTGTTCTCCTTCCCAGCCTTCATGCTAATAAGCATTATCAAACTTTACACAGATGTGATAATACTGAACAAGGTAGCAGCAGAAATTAGCAACATTAATCTCATAAAGCATAGATAACAGGAGCTCCAAGAGGAACCCCAGCCTTTATTTCTTGTACATGTGACTAGAGTCATGAAGATTAAATCAGTCAGGAACTCCCAGGAAGGCTTTGACATCCTTCCCCACTACACAGAGGCTCTCTGGGGTGCAGCTGAATTCCTGCTGTGGGCACATTCCACGTGTCTGTCTCTTCACCCTGCTCTGCACCCCAGCCCTACTTTTGGACAGCTGGTACCTTCAGGAGCTTCCCCCACACCTGCAGCTCTGTTCTCCATGGCCCACCATTTGGCAGCAGAATCCAGGATGAACATACTGTCCTCTCACACCACTGCCCACACACCTAAACTCCCTTTTAGCTGACTTCCCATTGCCTTCCATGTGAATTTCAGGTTGTCACCCATGCATGAAAAGCCTGGCAAGATGCCACCCCAGGCCAGATCTTTCTCATTTATTGCTGCTCTTCCTTGACATTTCCCTTCTCCACACCCACATTTGTGCATTCTGTCGCATGACCAAGCAGTGTCTCCTCTGCTGCAATGTCTGTCTCAAGTATTCCTAAATCATCCAAACACAAGAATCCAGAAATAAACAAAGAACTCTCAAATCTTCCTTCTCCCATTCCATGGGGTTCATCTACTTCATTTAAGCATTACCTTGAGGGGAAACTTGCAGAGTTCCTGATACCAGTGGCACTGACAGCCGCTGTACCTCAAGGCTCTCAAGGAAGAGATCCTGAGCATTGACCCACTTTGGGGGGATCTTTAACTGGAGTGACTCTGGCCTGTGTAATGTCAAAC
This sequence comes from Sakesphorus luctuosus, assembly GCA_013396695.1. Taxonomy (NCBI): domain Eukaryota; kingdom Metazoa; phylum Chordata; class Aves; order Passeriformes; family Thamnophilidae; genus Sakesphorus; species Sakesphorus luctuosus. The sequence continues at coordinate 124,831 of VWZD01003507.1, read as the reverse complement.
ATTCAGTCCTAAAAGCTGTCACCTATGGGAACTAGACTTGTCTTCAAAAATGAAACAGAGCCTTAAAACCTTGACCATTCTGTAAGATTTCCCTAGTGCTTCAAATCACTGCTGTGTGTGTTTCCACTCTCAGGTTTGTGCAGGTTCTGCCACTGGTATTTTCAAACAAAGATCTATACCTGTTTCTAAGTCACAACTCCGTAAATAGTTCTGTGGATGGAAGTTTAACGGTCCATCAGGCATAAAGATCCCTAGAACTGCTTATTGCAAAGGCATGACAGAGAATAGTGTGACTGTGAACAGAAACAAAACTATTGCAGCAATCAGCAGAGGCTAGAAATGCAAAAGAAGACAGTAAGAGAAAAAGTAGATTGCTCTCCCCAGACTTCTTGTCCTTATTTTGTCTGAATATATATTTTAAAGCCAAGTAAACTATGACATGGGAAAGGAAAGAAAAAGAAATACGCTGGGGGAAGGGGGAATTCAGCAGATGGAATCATCCAACATAAGCACATGACAGAGCAGTAAAACTGTTATTTATGTTGCAATTCTCATTGACTGACTTTGCTGGGTGTGCTGGCTCACCCACCCTGGGTTACACCTCTGCTTCCCACAATGGCAGCAGAATCCAGCAATCAGAAACTTGTCTCCCAAGCCCCACAGCACACTCTGGAGCAGCTGATTCCTTACAGCAGTCACTGTTTGATCAAGTGCTCTTTAATATCCACAATGCTGGAAAACACTCACTTCCTAGAACACAACCGGGAGCTGCCAGTTCATACTCAGCCCAACAGTCCTTCCCAGTTCCTCTCAGAAACTTTAAACACCCTGCAAGGCAGCTTTAATCAAGATCCCCAGGCAAATGCCTCATCCTGCCAATCTAAACCCCTCCTAACCCACAGCTCCCCCTTCATCCACATCTGGTATTTTCCAGCCCATCCAGGCCCCCACCCTGCCTGTCCAAGCCCCCCCATCCCTGCAGACTCTCCTTCAATAGCTGAGAATTCCTGTTCCTGCTCCCACCTACTCCAGACAAGTGGACTTTATTTCTCCAGTGCTCCAGAACGCAGGGAACATCTTTCCATTTTGCTGTCCACTGTATTTCAGGTTGTAGCCATCTAGCCTCACTGTGAAGATTTTCCCTATACCAGAATATGCTGTGCAGTGAGAAGTGGGAGCAGAGGGTTCTCTCCCCAACGTTCCATATTCCCTTTCTTTGACAAAGGTCAGTGAGGACTGGGTCACATTCCCTGCAATCAGTGAGCAGGGAACACTCAGATACCACAAAGGCAGAACAGAGCAGCTTAAATGGGTGTTTCTTGCCAAAACTGAGCATTTCCATCATATTCCTAAATAATTTCCTCTGCTCCTGCCTCATGTTGGCTGCCTCCTGACTGCACATGCAAGAGGAAGAGCAGGAAGATCCCAGGAATATTTGAAAGCCTGGTGTTTTGATGTCTTGGCTAAAGCAGCACCATGCTGAGGACTGCACAGGGGTCAGAAAAATGAGATGGAGCAAAAGCAATGAAGCAAAACGAAAATCACTCCAAGAATTAAATCCTTTTCATCTTCCCAAGCAGAAGCAGAGATCCATTTCCCCTTCTTAGGGCAGTGTCCTTCCCCCCCTCCTCCCTGCAGCAGTATCTGCTTGTGGTACACTGCAATGTTGGCTCATTTCCACAAGTCAGTGTGCCTGGAAGAGGGAAGTCTGGGCTTGGGGAAGGGGGAGGAGGGAGTGAGAAACCTGGGGCAACAGAGACTCAGAAGACACCTGCCTGCCTCCAACTAACATGAGTTCTGTGGAAGCAGCTGCCCCACAGAAGTGTTAATGACTTGTGAGGTGATGGTTTCACAGCAGCAATGTGCCATCCAGGATCATTCCCCTAGACATGACACACCAGGGAAACAGGAAAACATCCCCACCCCAAAGCCATGTTAGCAGAGAAACAGATTGTCCGAGTGTGCAGCTGCTGGTCCCTCAACAGAGCTGATTCAACCCTGCCAGCAGGCAGTGGCAAGGGGAGAAGGCACTCAGTCATGATGCTCTAGTTGGGAGGACAGATCCCCCAGTGGAGTCTGGACAGGTAAGGGAAATTCAGACCTTGAACATCATGCTGCACCCCGCAAGACCTGGATGATGCCTGATTAACATGCAGGATTTTGTCCAAGACCTGTCAGGTGGTGGCAATTTCAGCTTCCACAGGTTAATCCCTCTCCTAGGACCAAAAATGCTTGTGTGTTTATTTCTATATGGTCACGTAGCACTTTTCCAAGCAGTGGCTGCTTTGAAAACCTTTAGAAACCATCTCTTGGTTTGACTTCACCGTTTGATAACCAAGGGAGGATGTTATTTGTCCAAATTCCAGGACACACTTTTGACCCTCCTGCCCCCCATTAGTCATTACTGTAAGTTATAAGGGCTGCTCTCAACCAGCAGGAGAGCACCCCTGAAGGGCACCCCAGCATCCCTGCCACCACAGGCTCCTTGGCTCCCATGGCTCTGTTTTGGTGAGGGAGGAGCATCCCTGAAGGTCCAGTGAAAGAACATCAAGACATTGTTCTCATCACACAACTATTTACTATGAACTCAACCAGGTCAAATGTGCCCACTTTCAAAACACTTCCTAACGCTAAATAATGATACCAACTATTGCAGGATCTGGAGCCATTTCTCAAACCTTGCTGCATTAAACCTCAATGCTCCTGAACTCTCAGTTTCTTCTTAGCCATGACTATTCTAAACCAAGAGGCTGTGGTATTTTGAACGTGGGGGTGCTCTGCCAGAATTCCTAATTCTCCATCACTAACTGTATTTCCAACTGCAAGATAGAACTATTTTAGTCAAAACATGAAACTTCCACTTGAAAATATACAGCAGATTAGTAGAAAGGTCCTGGACAGAACTGCCATTCACCACCAAGAGACCCTGGATTTACACATCAGGTAACCAACAGCCTTAATTGCCTACAAAGTCTGGGTGTAGAAATCCACTTCCAGAGACTTGCTCTGCTTGAATTAGATCTTCTACTTCACTAACCAAGTCCTTCCAGCTCGTACATGGAACTCCTTGCATGGCTGCAGTGTGTGCTACACCTCCCAGTTTCCATGCCTGAAACACAAGCTGCTGGCAAAGCAGGGACACAGCCCCTGATTTCTCCAACCCCAGCTGAGGGGGGAATCACTGGCTCTTTTGAATCATAGAATCATAGAATGGATTGGGTTGGAAAAGACCTCCGAGATCATCAAGTCCAACCCTTGGGCCAACTCCAGTCCCTTTACCACATCATGGCACTCAGTGCCACGGCCAAGCTCAGCTTAAAAACCTCCAGAGATGGGGAATCCACCCCCTCTCTGGGCAGCCCATTCCAATGCCTGAGCACTCTCTCTGCAAAGAAGTTTTTTCTGATCTCCAGCTTCAATTTCCCCTGGCAGAGCTTGAGCCCGTGCCCCCCTGTCCTATTTGGGATAGGTATGGCTATTCTCATTTCTCATAAGGAGTTTTAAAAGTTCCTGCGTGTTTCTAAATGTGGGGAATACGAAGTTTTGTATTTGATAAAGTTTTCATGCAGTCAGAGTACCATTGTCTGCTCAGTTTTAAGGGAGATGTTTCTAAAACAATTATCACACAGAAGAGGAAAAGGGGAGCCTTAGCAAGAAATCCACCTCAGGGATACATGGATTCATTACAGGCAGCATGAGGGGGATCAGAGCAGAGCCTGAGAACAGCACACAGGTTTGCTGGCAGAACCAGGGAGCTGCACACCAGGACCCTCACAGGGTCTCAGGGGGATGCCAGGACACAGCTACTCTCACCTTCTAGAGCATGCACTGCCATAGCAAGCACTGCTGGGAAAATACTACTGCTGATTTCCCCAAGGACTGTTACAGAAATACCTGTCTCACTCATGTATCCCTCTGAGCCTCAGGTGAAAACACCACAAGAACTTGGGACTTGGAATATGAAAGTATTTTCATAACTCTGCAACATGCTTACCAAGGTGATGTCTGATAAAGGGGGATTCAGCCTTTGTGTCAGAATAAAAAATTATCATGCTTTTTGAGAGAGATGGAGTAAGACTTGGCTGCAGGAACATGATTGAAGCCTGGATGCTGACTCAAATGACAGATTTTCATGACCCTAATTCTGGCTACACAAGAATAGCACCAACCCCCCAAATAAACAACCAAAAAAAATAAAGTTACAAAGCATAACGTTTCATATTTGCATTAGGCAATTATTTAGGGAAGCTATAAACTAAACACAAACCAATCCAAGAATGTGAATCAAGTGAAGTGAGCAACAGAGCCCAAAATCACAGACTATTCTGAGGTGGAAGGGACCCACAGGGATCATCGAGTCCAATCCATAAGTCAGTGGCCCATACAGGGGATTGAACCCATGACCTTGGCATTATTACAGCCAAGTTTTAACCAACTGAGCTAATGTGGACACCCCTGTTTAGACACATCTGGAAACTTGAAATTGTGACATTTAGTCACAACCTATAACCCACCTCTTTCTCTGCCCAAAGAAGGCCTGGCAGCAATTTTTAGAGCTGCACAGAGTCCATGTCTTTGGAAGCTTGTAAATAAATGCTCTTCACCTTTGAGCTCTGTTCTGCTTGACAACCCTGTAGGCCTTGCCCTTGAATCCCTGGCTGGTTTGCAATATGTGCAATAGCTTTGTTCTCCTAGATGCAGTCACACAGTTGTCTTATGTACCTTGCCAAAGGTACAAAGCCCATCAAATATCTGGCAAAAGCCAAGGAGGGAAAGATATTTAAATCCCAGTGCTCTCTGACACTTTAAAGGTGAAATTTAAAGGTTGCATTCTGCAAAGATACTGTCAGATTCAAAGATTACAGATTTATAAATACTCTGTAGTGTGGTACATTCTTGCAGTACTTCTCAGTCCAGATTTCATCTAGGCCACATCTGACAACATCATCTCCTGTGACTCTGCAAACCTTCCAGAACACATTTGTTGTTGCCTGTCTCAAAATCCAGGACACCCAGTCAACAGTCACATTCCTTGTTCTGTCTTTGCTGATTCCATGCTGTTAGCCTGTAAATACTGTTGCCACAGATTTTCTTACCATCAATAATCTCTTGTGCTCAGTGTGTGTTTATTATTTATTGGACCTTCAGCTCAGATATCTTGTCTCACAGTTTTTATTATTTGGGTAAGGTTAGCACAGAAACTCACTGTAGTAGTCCTACCAACATAACACCTGAAAGAAAGAATATACCATGCACAATCTCAAGTCTTCCCTCCCCCTGGCCTAGCCTTGTGGAGCCTCCCACAATACCCCAAACAAGGATTCTTTTCCCTGCTCAGAGAACACAGGGCTGCTGGTTCCAAAGCTCCAAGTGGTGTTTGAATTTTTCAGATACATGAGTACTCTTTGACACAGCTGTCAATGCCAGGCCACCAAACACTGGAAGAAAAACCACAGCCTGTACAGCTAATTTGCCCCCAAGGATCACTTGCACTGTGTTGTGACCACTGCACACACAGAAACACCTGTAAGAGAAAGTGGCAGCTCAAAACCATGAAGTTCTCATCCAGTCTGGGAAAACGAGGTCACTTTGTAAAACCAAATGAAGAAAAAGAAATAAAAACTAAATCCTCTTATTTGCATGTTCCTAACTAAAAAATTAAACAAATTAGCAGTAAAGCAGACAAGGCCCAGGTTTGAGGATTCACTGAAAAGGCTTTCTCAGAAGTGACTGACAGAAGTAACAAAATCCCTCCCAACACAGGATTCCTGGGGAGTTCCCTGAAGGCTGTTGTGTGATACGGACTTGACATGTGCCATAGACTCCAAGTTTTCTGCAGCTCAGGGCCCTGCAATGGTCTGTAAGGTTACACCATGGCTGCTTCTGACAGAATAAATTACTTACCGACAGGGACCCCAGGAACTGCTATGGCTGGTTAAGAGCCTGTGCTCTTGCCATTTAGACCAGCCTGAGAAATCTCAGCTCCTTTTCTGGGTCACACACTTCTTTTGGGACAAAAGCTGTCTCTGGATGTCACTTTCTCAGTTTTTACTGCAATGGGGTGTTTTGGGCATAAATTATTTGGCAATCTTCAACACAGAGATGACAGAAACTGCAACAAATCCTAATAATATAAATTCTGTGCACACAGCATAACTTAACAATTTCACCAGTTCTGTTGTTTCTCTAAATTGTTTTCTCTGAACCATTTAATACCCTCTCAATAAATACATTATAAATAAAATGTTGCAGAAAAAAAAGAACCATTACTCTATGTTGCAACTGCTATCAACAGGCCTTTGTGATAATCACCAAAAACAAAATACAGATTTAATAATATGATTTAAATTGCTCTTCTAACATTAGTAAATCCCAGGATTAAGGTGCTTCAATAACCTGACTATTGATCTCCTTACATGTAATAAATACAGTATTATCATACAATATTCCTCTCTATTCAGCTTCACCCTTACATCAGAGTACAGCCTGAACCAAGTCAGGCTGCAGTGACAGGAACTCTCTCCCATCTCCTCTTCATTTTACACAGATGCTGGAACGTGTAATGGGAGGAAGAAGCATCTTGTGGTTTAAGCACAGCTGAATGCTACTCTCGAAAATCTGGATTCTGCTCTTGCTCCTTCCTGATGCCTTCTGAAAGCTCAGGAAGCTGGCTGAACCACACAGGTAGCCTCTAATTGCCTGTCCCTCATTTCCAGGAGCCTGGACTGCAGCTGCATTTCCCAAAGTCCTGGGCATTCCCAGCTGGAACACAGCTGGGGTTTAAAACGCCTGACTTGAGTTAAAGTGCAATCTGTAACTCCACACGCTGCAGGGGGAGTGAAAAAACAAGCCATCCTCATCCAGGATATCTCAAATGGAGCTCACAGAAGTCAGTGGGTACTTTTTAAAAGTTTACCCTCTTCTTCCGCTCCCCATACACAAAACAGGGACAGTACAAACCTGCCTTAAAGCAACGTTGTGAAAATAACAGTGATCCAGCCATGAGAGTGAAAACTCACCAGAACACAACCAAGAGGGAAAAAACCCCAAACCTGTTTTCAGAGTAGATCTAAGCTAACCTGAAATAAAGAAATCTCATCCAGATACTGAACAGTGACAGTGAAACCAGCTATTGGAATCAATCATTTAACACACTAATAATTTTGTCTGTGCACCAAAAAAGCCTGAAGTGTGATGGAAAACACAGAGTGCATGACAGTCAAAAGCATAAACATCGCATGGATCCTGACATTTACTGCATCTGAATGCTCAGTTTACCAACCCCAAACTGCTACTTTATGAAGGAGTTTTGTGTATGTGGGAGACACAGTCTAGTTTTTGTGGTATGGGGTTGTAACTTTTTTTTTAGCAACAGCAAAACAACCCTGAAAATAACAAATCCTCTTAGGCATCTCCATACCACTATCCCTGGTGACTCAGCTGCAGAGCTAAAGCTCACCTGTCCATGCACACACCTCTGCCAGGGAGCTGAGTGCAGCCAGTGACCATGGCAGAGTAAACAAGGGGGGATAAAACATTTTATACACAAGTTTTACAGCTGCCTGATGACTAGAGAGAAACCAGAAAACCAGGATATTCTGGGATGCAGTGCTGCCTGGAGAGGTGAGCTCTATGTTCTACTTATCTTCTGCAAAAATCCCTGGAAAACACCACTGCAGACCACCATGGCTTCCCAGCACAAATGCACCTTTGGGAAAGGCAACTTAGAACCAAACCCATCCCTACTGACCACTGCAGATTTAGACCTTGGCTGAACTTGAGATGACTTTAAAGTGTCAGGGCAAGACGCTTGTGGAACAAAATTCATCCCCCAGTAAACTTCAAATCCAAATCACTAGAAACTTTGTTTATGTTTTACATAGACTAAGCAACTTCCCCCTCTACTTATTACTGGAAAAGGTCAAAAACTTTATGCCCAAACAATTCTTGCAGCATTACTTGTGTTCAGCACAGGAAAAACCATCCTTCAAGTCTGCCAGAATATTAGGAAGAGTGAGGCCATGTGGATCAAGGCAATGCCATCAGGAAGCCAAGCACTTAGTCCAGCCCAACTCTGCCTCTTTCCAGAGGCACCGTGGAGTTTCCTGGAAAGAGCACTCATAGCATTGACCTCACAACAGCATCATTTTTCCTGATGCCTACTTTTTTCTTTTTACACAGCATTCATCACATCAGTCACAGACTTGGTATCCTCCCAAAGATAAACTGCTCCCTTAACTCACAGATATTTTCCTGAGCAAGGACAATGACTTTGGTGGTTATTTTTGTATCTTTCCACACTGAACTCTGATCCTGCCTGAGGAGCTAATTACATCAAAAAGTCATCAATATTTTATCTGAGATGCCTTTTCCTGATGCTGTCTTCAAACCCCATACATTAAGCTTTCAGCATTGCTCAGCCTTTCAAACACCCATTATCCAGAACAATCTACTCTTGGAATAATTCAGATAGTTGATGTTCCCTGTCTTCCCTGATAGGCAGGATCTGTCACTTGGTGCTGAAACGTGCAGGCTGCAGATGGCAGTTCCATCCACACATTAAGTGGTTCCAGCACTATTATAGCCAATCAGATGAACCCTGATGCACCAAATAAAAGTGAGGGTCTCCAGGGAAAGTTCTTTAACTTCCTTAATGCTCTGTGCTGTCATTATTTATCTCTAGAAGTAAGAAACTTGTACTCAAGTATCAGTCTGCATCATGCTCAATATTTCACTCGTGCCTATTCCTCACATCTCCTGGAGAGCTACATGTCTTCTGCTTTGTTTTGATTTTGTAACATCATATTGATGAGTTTACTGTTATTAATCTGGACCTTATACTTCTGCTTGAAAAATCATTAGAAAAAAAGAGGAATCAATTACTTAATACAGCCCTCAGCATCTTTTACTGCAACTTCTTCATTTGCTTTCCTTAAATTCAGCCTAATTTTTCTGGTGTAGTAAAGAACCAAAGACTTGAATATAAGACTTGCAAGCTTTATTAATGTCTGCTCAATCCAATAATCAAAACTAAACATTATCTTCATTTCACTGTTATACTACACAAATTTGTGCCCCTACATTGCTTTCTAAAAAAAAATTAATTTTCTACCACTCTGATTTTGTTTTATTTTAATTAAAATCATAAAATCAATAATTCTTATACTCATTTATCTGATTGTTCTCCTCGTTCAGCAAGGCTCATTACTTCTATGTCTTTCAACCCCAGGATACTTACTAGTTGTTTTTACTTTCCCCAGTTCTCCTGGGCTCCAGTAGATCATTTATTTGTCGTTCAAAGTCTATGGGTTGCCCCCTCTTCTCCCATCTCAAACTGACAATAAAATGGGTGAAGTTACAAGACATTTATTTCACACTTCTGAGTTTCAGGGCAATTAACCTTTTAACAACAGAAGAGTATTTTAAATAAACACAGTCAAACTGAAGAAGTCCAAGAGTATTTAGACAACTCTGTGCTAAGCTTTGGTAATACTTGAGCAGAGAGACCCCAATTCAACAGCCACAGCAAGAAAGGGGAAGGGGCTGATGCCCAACCTGCAGAAGCAGCTCCTGGAGCAGCCCAGCCTCAGGCAGCACCAACAGCTGGATCGTGTTTCCAACCAGCCAGGTACAGACAAATCCTTCTTGCCATCACTGAATGAGAGGCTGTAAGTTCAGGTTACAGACTGCAGCCTTGACACCTGTACTCAGTGTTGGGTTATTGCCCTTGTGGAATCACAGAACACCCTGAACTGAAAGGATCCATCAGGATCATGGAGTGCAACTCCTGGCCCTGCCCAGGACACCCCAACAACCTCCATGTCTGAGATCGTTGTCCAAACACCTCTTGAACTCAGATAGGCTTGTTGCTGTGACCACTGCCCTGGGGAGCCTGTTCAGTGTCCAACCATCCTCTGCGTTAAAAACCTTTTCCTGATATCCAACCTAAACCTCCCAACTCAGTTTCAGGCTGTTTCTCCAAGTCCTGTCACAGGCTGAGAGAGTTAAGAGATCAGTACTTGCCCCTCCACTTCCCCTCTGGAGGATGTTGAAGACCCCAGTGGCGTCTCCCCTCAGTCTCCCCCTGCTGAACAGACCAAGTATGGCCTTCCCTCATGAGGAACACTCATACTGAGAACTGAACGGGGGACATCCTCATCATCTGTGGGGTCATCATCCCACACCATCCCTATCAACTCACCTGCTTTCACCCTTGCACTTGGGTCACCTCACCAGAGAAGCCATTTGGGAAGCAGTAATGGAGATGCCATCCTGGAAGCCTGATCTGAGTATGCAGTAAGGAAAACTGGCATCAGTGGAGAGCACATGCACTGGGACACTTCCCCACTGCTCTCCAAGCCTTTAAAACTGCACAGCAAAATAACAACTGCACGTAAAAGGTACTTTGGCCTAAGAGCAGAAGCACTGGCTAAACATGCCTTGTAGCTCCTCCAAGTTTTCCACAGGAGCACTTGAACAAAGTAACAAGGTAAACTTTGGTATAGTCCAATGAGTAAAAGCCTCATATTTATAATTTTTCTCCTCACACGTTCAGCAAATTTTAAGATGTAATTATAATCCCATGTGGATAGACAGGAAATGTCAATGTTGAAGTTGGAACACAGAGCTCATGAGGCCAGCACTAAATGAGAGAAACTTGGGTTACTGCAGGGTCACCAGAGGCAGCACAGTCACCAAGGGACAGCAGCACCAAACCCCCTGCCCTGGGACTGTGCCTTCCTATGTCCTTGATTCATGGAACGCACATAACCCTGAGTGCCTCCTCAGGGCAATGCTTACTGACTTCTACTTTCACAGTCAGTAGGAAAACAAATACAAGTCCAAAACTGAACTCGTAACTCAAGCCAAACTACAACAGACTTTTTAGGAAAAAGGCAGAAAGGAATCTAACATTTTTTTTAAGTTACTCATCCTACAAGTTTGGGTTTGTTGTATGTTTGCAGTTGCTAACAAGCCTCTAGTGGGCTACAGTTCCCAGTAATTAATGTTTATTTGTTCCCTTTTTGCTAAATAATACAAATTTTGGCTCTCATGTTCTCACACAAAGATATATACAAACATACAAAAAGGGCAAACCAGTGTATTTTATTTTGAGCTAACAAGCTCCCTGATTTCAGAAAACAAGAAACATGCAAATAATATACCAGATTACATTTCTATATAACTAGTAAAATAAAATTAGGGAAAAAAATCCCTAACTAATTGGGGAGTATATCAGCTGTAAAGATAAAGCACAGTAGAGAGATAATACACTTCTAGGCTTCAAAAAAAGTTCAAATGCAGATCCTTGTTTTATTTTTAAAGCAATTTTATTTTTTTCTCCTTCAGCTTATTAAACGGAAAAATTAGATACTGAAAACTCCAAACTTAGTAGTTTGACAAAAATTAACAGCAAATTTAATCAGACTTCAGAAGTGCAATTTCTATTTATTGAATGCTAAATGAATCTGAGAGAAGAAAAATAGAAAAAATGCAGAGTGATGTCTCACAGACTACTTTACCCTCATATAATTTTTCATAATAAAATGGAAGTTTTGGGGTGGAAGCAAAAATTGACATTTACTGACATTTAGAAGTTAAAATGTAATCCTTCCAGAGAATGAATAGCAGGAAAAGGTGGGGGTGGAAGAGAAGGGAATCAACTTCTGCTCTGATTACACAGAATAAAAAAGTTAAAAAGCGTGGAATAAAGTGAATGAAAGCACAGAACCATGAGTATTTGCAGATGAAGTTCTCCCAAGCATGGAGGAGGCTGTCAGTGGTCCCAGGAATACTGATTTGGGGCTCCCTAGAAATACTCCCTGCAAAGTAAGCAGCCAGCTCTGACCCGTTAATGGCAACTGGTCATAAGGGCTCATTGCTCCTGATGTCTCAGGGGCTGTAATGAGCGACCAGGACACTCCCACACACAGCTCAGTTTGGGAAAATGCTTCATAAATGTAATTAACCCATTTTTAAAAAGTTAACAGAAAGAAAAGAAAACCCTCATGAGTTCTAAAGCAGGGACACCAAAGCTCTATGTAGATGCAAAGCTTGAGTCAAGATTCCTGTACAATCATTCAACAAAACAGCAGTGCTCCAGACTGGGCACAGAGTGGCTGGAGAGCAGCCAGGCAGAAAGGGACCTGGGAGAACTAATTAACAGGAAGCTCAATAGGAGCCAACAGTGTGCCCAGGTGGCCAAGAAGGCCAATGGGATCCTGGCCTGGATCAAAAATNGCCAGGTGGGGGTTGGTCTCTTCTCCCAGGCACTCAGCAATAGGACAAGGGGGCACGGGCTCAAGCTCTGCCAGGGGAAATTGAAGTTGGAGAGCAGAAAAAACTTCTTTGCAGAGAGAGTGCTCAGGCATTGGAATGGGCTGCCCAGAGAGGGGGTGGATTCCCCATCCCTGGAGGTTTTTCAAGTGAGCTTGGCCGTGGCACTGAGTGCCATGATGTGGTAAAGGGACTGGAGTTGGCCCAAGGGTTGGACTGGATGATCTCAGAGGTCTTTTCCAACCCAATCGATTCTGTGATTCTGTGAAAACATGCACAGGAATCTAAAGATTGCTACAGCCCATAGGTAGAAGGTATTTTGATGAATAATTTGAAGATGTAGATTATATGTGTTATGGAAGTGTAAATTATCATGACTAAAGTTAATTTATTTTTTAAATAGTGTTTAAGTATTATTTGGAGGCTTGAACAGACAGCTTAAGACAACTCAATGCAGTCTGATTTCTCAGGAGGGTCACTGTATTAGAAAAGTAATTTCTCCTTTTAAGAGTTTCAAGTTAAACAGCTTAAATTGAGGGAGCTCTGTTCTGGTGAACTCTTCTATAAGGAAACTTGATAGACTTGGAAGCTTTGAAAGATACTGTTGTTCAGAGGTGAGGAATCTTTGGGTAGCAAGAACCAACATAAACCAGAACCTCAACTTACATTAATAATATAAGAATAGCACTAATCTCAGCCAAAGAGAATTTAATGCTCTTGTGCACAAAAAGGAGGAATGACAGGCAGTTGTCTCCTGGTAATCCCCTATGCAGCAGGGAGCCAGAGTTGGGACACAATTCACATTATTCATTTCTAATACAAACCAGAGCAATGCCCCTCAGTGATGTGGGTGGGGTGCTGTGCACATGAGGGGCTGGTGACTGGCAGGGATATTAACAACACCTTCCCCTACCAAGTGATTCCTATTTCAACTTGCTCAAATGCAAGTCAGTAGATCAAGTTTAAAAGACAGAAATTACCTCTTTGGTCTGAGGAGTCGCAGCATCCTCAAGAAACAGAGGTAAAGAAATACCTGGGACAGGCAGGACTTGTGTTAGAAAACAGGTGTCCAGCACACAAGTCACAGCACACTGCACGGGCTCATGTGTTAGAATTCAGAGGGTTTAAGGAAACAAAACCAGAGGTCACCAATCTCCTCATGCTTGGGATAGATGGGAAAGATGCTCTGTGACCAACTCCACCCTGAGCTTCTTTCCCACTGTACTGTTCCAGGCCTGTGACACACGGATTCCTCACACTGACTGCCCAGGCTCCAAGCTCAAACCATTCTCAGAATCACAGACTAGTCTGAGCTGGAAGGGACCCACAAGGATCATCGAGTCCAGCTCAAGTCAGTGGCCCACATAGGGGATTGAATCCGTGACCCTGGCATTATTACAACCAAGTTTTAACCAAGTGAGCTAATATCCTCCAGAACTGCCTTGCTGGGATGCTCCCTTGCTTGTAGGATGCAGGCAAACTCCTGCCTTACTTTTAAAACTCAGCAGTCCTACGCAAATGCCAAAAATGAAGACTGCCACAAATACCAAAAACTGTTTAATAATAAATTACTACTGCTGTGTTGGATGTTTTATTGAACCAACACTTGTGAGAACTTTTTCCATATTTCCCCTGGGAAACTTGGCTTTTGTGCACAAACACACAGTACTGCAGTCATTCACCCTCCCTCACACCTCCACAACAGTGATTCAGACAGCAGAGAGGTGGGAAAGACTCTCAATTAATTGCTCTTGTATAAAGTATTTTATCAATAATGTATACTGCTGCTTTCTCCTCCTCCCTACTGCAGCAAGAGGTCAGTTTTTCCAGACTTTGAGAGTCATGTTCCACTTTTCAACAGGCAAATTGGCCCAGTCCAAGCCAAGGCAGCCACACCTGTCTCAATAGAGGCATCTTGGCAAGCAGAGTTTCTGAAAGGCAAGTGGAAGTGAAAGTCACTCTCACATTCCTTCCAACTTCAAGAGGCCTTTAATCACAGCATCTCAGCACCAGGAAAAAGTTATTACAGGGCTGAGAGAGTGGAGGAAAACTCCATTTGATGCCAATCCACTTGAATTGAGGCCGTTTTTAAATTAATTGACCTTTCCCCATGCACCACCCTCACCTTGGCACTCTGTGTCCCCCACTGGTGCTGACAATCTTGAGATGCTACTTTGTAGGTTTCCAAACATGAAGAAAATCAACTGAAAACCAAACAACTAAACATGATAAACCTAGAAAAACATCTAACTCTGGCAGACAAGACAGCTATCCACACATTTTGCTCTGACTTCTGTACCACAAACTCCAATGTAAAGCCAGATAACTTGTTAAGAAAGTGACTGAAATAAAGAGTAAAAATACAACCAGCTACCAAAAGTGGCTTGTGATTCCATTCCAAGTTTCAGATACAAAGCTTAGTTTTTAAAAGCCATTAATAGACATGCAAAAATTGAATTAAAACCGTATCTGCATTGGGGTGCATGATTTAATCATGTATTAGAGCCAGTTTAAAGCATTGACTACTTACATCTCTAACATTTCAGCTTCTGGATAACTGTTTTGAGTAATTGCTTTTTACCATAATTCATATTAAAGGTGCAAACAAGCAGCAGGATGTGCCTGGAAAGGAGTTTCAATTACATTACACTGTTTGCATTTCCAAGGATCAAGCCTCATAAAATGCCTCCCTGCCCTACCCTTCATAAAAGGAAAAAACCAAAGGATCTAAATAAGAACAGCTGTTGCGAAAAAACTGTTTCACTTTATGTTTACACTCCAGTTTAGACAAGAACAACTTGCCCAGGAAGACACACCCTTAGGTGGAAGGGTTGTGCAAGGGATGGGCATTACCCAGAGCTACAGCCACCTGCACAGCTCCACCTCCTCTCCTCGGCAGGGGGATATTTTACCCCTGCAGCAGCAATGCACTTCACACAAGAGAAGCAATAAGATGACATCTGAAGCTCAAAGCTTCATTATTTATCCTGACAGTTTTGCAATTATCAGTTACAACAACAGGATCTAGAAGATCACAGCTGAATTTGTACAGTAGATAGAAAATACAGCGGGGGCTCTTCACATCTGAAACACTCAAAGAGGTGCTGTTTCCTCTCAAGATCTTCACAGCATCACTACCTCTCAGCTCCGGGGGCAACAAATTTCACAGGTTAACTGTGTATTAAAAAATCCTTTTAAATAATGCAAATTTCCAAGGTCAGTAAGGGCTTATCTGCCACCCTAAGGGGATGGAGCCTCTGCAAACCCAGGCAAGCAGGTTTCATCTGAGCACGTTTCACACTACTGGGCAAGGTGAAAGGATTGATCATTTTTCATGTTATCATTCATAGGCAGACATTGAACATGGGGCAGAAAGAATAGTGCTCTACTCCCCTTTATCTCAAACTTACTGCTACAGGGTTTGAACATGTGTAAGGGCCATTTTACCCACAGAAAAACTCCTTAAAAAGCAGAGGACAGAGCAGTGCCCTTAGAACAGAGAGAGGGCTTGAAAGAACAGGAAGCTTCTAAGCATCAAGGAACCACCAAGCCCCGCCACCCTTCCAAGTGTCAAATTTTGACTGTAAATTGATAGGAAAGGGAAGAGTAGAACAAAATGAAAGGCTTTTACTCTTCACAGAGACAATGGAGACGTTGTGCTGTGGTGTGGCTGCAGCAAGGGCCGGTGCCGGGGCACGGCAGCTGAGCCAGACACGCAGCCCCTTCCCCTTCCCGCCCCACCTTGGGGCTCTGACATCCTTGGTGCTGACAACTCGTTGCTGTGGAAACCAGACTGCTTTTGACAAAGCCACATTGACTGAAAGCAACACGTGGGAAAAGGGAATAAGGCTGTGAGAGAAATGAATCCTCTACACGAAAAATAAATGCATTTTTGGATAAAAATTCAGCAAGTAAAGGATAGGATTTCTCACTGTTAGAACGACAGGCAAGGAGCACACTGGGAGCTATGGCAGCAATACCAAATGCCAGGCCTTGTGACACTGCACATGGATTTTAAGGACACTTCATCCCTGAAATACATGGTAGATCCACGGCTGAGGAGTACACGGAAGTCCCAGGAGGAACACAGGTGTGTGAGGCTGCTGTTCCCTACCTAGTTTTTAATTCCTCTCCTTTGAAAACAGAATTAAGCCCAACCCCACCCCACGATACAACAGAAGCCAAACTGCTGGTACAAACCACCACTTAAGTGCTTTGGCAAGGCCCAGGCCTGAGTCACACCTGGGCAAAATACCCTGCCAAAACTTCACCACACAACAAAGTTCCCTGGAGGAGCAGCACCGGTGGCTCCACACCCTGCCCTGCCCTTCCCAAACAGTTCACATATTTCACATGTGCTGTCCAAAAAACCCAGACATTTATTTTTCTGATTTTCCCCCTTAATAAATCTGTCCCCAGCCCTTGCTGATTCAGATCCCAGGAGCTGCCTTAGGGCCTGTTACTTGGAATGCCAGCATGCCTAAGAGACTATTCAAGACAAAAAAAAAATCCTGGGAAAAAGCCCATGGAGGAAAGCCAGAGTTTAAACTGGCATGACTTAAGATCTGTGAGCAGTGCAAGTTTAATAAGATTGGCTCCTTAGCCAGGCCATCTGAAATTACATCCCAAAGATGGCATATTCTGGGTAGTTTGTTTGCAAGGCTTCCAAGTAAATATTCAGTAAGCAAACTTTTCTGGAGGAGAAATTAATTTCAGACAAATTTAATATTTGGTTTTTCTCTTAAAACAGGCCATGAAAGTTCCAGTGCAAAATGCCAGGTATCACAAAGAGTCAGGAACTAGGAGGCCACACATGATTTACATGCTGAGCAAGACTTCTCTCCCCCTTCACTCCCAAGGTATTAAAATGCTGGAGCGTTACAGCTTAATCTCATTTACGGGGCTTTGAATCATCTTAAGTACTTAGGAAGTCTGTGTAAAATACCACAATCCGTGCAGTTTATACACCCTAATTCAGGCAGACCACACCACCAGCTTTCACTGGTGATGATGGAAAGACATTCTCCTGGCTTTCCAATTAAGTGAGCAGCTCATCTCCTCTCCACCTCCAGCACTGGCCACATCCCTGCCACTCTCCCTTCCATGAATGTCGCTGTGTCTTCTGACAGTGCAAGAACCACAGAGACTTCCAACAACTCCTCTGGGCCCGACACGAGGACACCTTGCAGACAGCTGTGCTGTTGCTACCAGAATGTTACACACCATCCTGAAGTCTGCTGTTCTAAAGGCACATTTTATCATGGAAAACCTCCAAAGTGAAGAAACATGCACATTTTAGAAGAAATGGGAACAACTTCAGGGTCAAGCAAATAGCATTTAGGGATGCAAAATGTTGTATGATTATGTAAGTAAATCAATGATTATAACATTTTTTTGGGAAAAAAATCACTGCATACAATAAAGAGACTTAATCAGAACAGTCTTTATATGCAACAGATTAATTTTAACTTTCCTAAATACACATTGGCTCTTGCTCCCAAAGACAGTGACATCTTCCTTCCTTATGTTTCCCATGAATTTGTCACAGCAAGAACATAATCTCTGTTTTCTGTTGAAACCCAGCTGGCACAAGGTACCATGAGAAGACACTCATTCTCAGATCAGGCTGCTCTTACACAG
Source organism: Sakesphorus luctuosus (assembly GCA_013396695.1). NCBI lineage: Eukaryota > Metazoa > Chordata > Aves > Passeriformes > Thamnophilidae > Sakesphorus > Sakesphorus luctuosus. Next base: position 106,915 of record VWZD01003507.1, on the reverse strand, counting down.
AGAAAAATACACTGAGGAAAAAAAGAATGTGTGTGAGCCACAACATTCAGGTGTGTCATTGATTCTTCCTAAATTAGAAAAGATACCATTATGTTTTTCCAGTCTGAGCATCTCTGTGTATAATATGACCATAAGTAAATGAGCCTGAAGTACACTTGTCCTGTAAATTAACTTTAAAATTCTTGCAATTGCTCCTCTGCACTAAAGCTGATTTGCAAAATCCAGTTACCTGTAACGAGACTCCCAGTCAGCACAAATCAGCGAGGTTTTACTTTAGTTAAATGGAAGAGGAGGATTTAAACTTTAAAGGGAGGTGGGAGAAGCAAAGAGAAGGGTCTTCCAGCCTGAAGAGGGTGCCAAGCAATCAGTTCTGTCTGACCCGCGCACACACGTGCTCTGCCTTTCAGCACCTCCCTGCAGCTGAAATGAGACTCTGATCTGTAACAGTTGCTCAGATCTTTGAGCCTGGGAAGGGCGGGGAACACGCCTTGATCTTCCCGAGCTTTGCTGCTCCCCGAGTCGGGATGTAACTTGTGCCAGCTTGCTGATGGACTGGGAGAGAAGCAGGAGCTGCGAAGGGGCGTCAACACAGTTTTGCTTTTTCAATATGACTTAATGGTTTAGAGCCTTTGCCTTTCTTTTTGCAATTTTCAAGCTTAATGAGCAGCCATTGAAACAAGTAAAAATTTGCTACATATGTTTCATTATTTCATTTTTTTAAATTATTTGTTGTGTTTCAGAGAAGACCAGTCAAGAATGTCAGATCTTCACAGTAAATTGAAAAAGTCCACCTTTTAAAAAATTAACTAGCCCAGATGACACTTTGAAAGGTGCCAGTCTGGCCCAAATAAATACAAAGTGCTCCAAGACTCTGGGCTTGAATGACTCACTGGTTTAAAAACAATTCTTGTAGCAGTAGAAATGACCCACTTTTTAATCGACTCCAAGTTATTTTAGGTATTTTATGCATATTTACGTAATAGTTACCAAGATTGGCACTGAAGGATAAAAATCAAGGACCAGTCTCATGCCATCCATATTTTAGGCATTCCTCTGTACCAAGGGCTGCCATTTAACTGGAACTCTTCTCAACTCATATTTATTCTACTCTGCATCCAGCTTTGATCTACAGCACGCAGCTCCCTGACTTCATTACTCATACTAAGTGTGTTACTGACACTGAATTTACTGTAGCATGAGATAAACCAGCATAAATAGGCTGCAGGTAACATGGCAGGTAAGAAGGAACTACAAAATACTTCACTACAAAGTAGTAATTTCCTCCAGAAACACACAATCACTCCAGTAAAGAAAGAGCTCCTTCATCCTGTACAAAACCTTGCTTGAAACTTGGATCCCCAAATTCTAAGCTTAGCACAATATTACTCTTCCTTATTTCAAATATGTTGAAATGTTTCATCCCTAACCTGGAATAATTTTTCTCCTTTTCTAAAAATGGTTCTTTACCATCTAAGAATATTGTTAACATTTCCTATTCTACAATCAATCCTGAGCCTAAAATAACCTTCACATTCACTGTATGCATTGCCTTCTCTGCTGCTGCATCATTTTCCTTCACCATCACCTTATTTCAGGCAGCAAACAGGGTATTTTACAAGCACCAGTTATTCAGGTAACTTGCAAAACAAATACTTTGGCCTGTATAGTCTCCTGTCCATGAGCAGTCATGACCTGGCTTCAGGGTATACTAACTGAAAACAGCCTATCCTATTAGCTTTTGTCATGCAGAATTATTTAATGTAATCAGAAACATTACAATTGAGTGAGAGGCAGAAACACTGCTCAAGACTAATGAAATTAAGCTGAGGCAGAATCGTGTCTTTGCCCACAGCGACTCCACTGTGGAAAACAAACACCATTCTCTATACAGTCCTTTGGGGGAGTCCCAACAACCATCCCAGGAAGGACTTTTTTTGGCAAAATTTCTTTCTCCATTACCTGCTTTCCTTGCTTCTGAGGAGAAAGTTATGCTAATGCTCTTAAGGGTAACAGCAGAGCCTCCTACTCTACAATTATCATTTCTATCATTCAACAAACACTCTTTAAACCTAAAAGGCAAGGAGAACGTTCAACTTTGCTTTATTTAACATTAGGGCTTTGCCTATTTGTTTTCAAATCAGCAAGTTCCCTACACTTTTCTGTTGGCCCTTTACAGCACAACAATTTTCCATGAGGCAGGTGATGGCTTAACTCGCTATTTATTCTAGAGGATAAGCCTGTGTGTACATGTGGCACGTGGGGACATGGTCCAGTGGTGGCCTTGGCAATGCTGGGCAACAGTTGGACTCAGTGAGCTTTAAGGTCTTGTCCAACCCAAACAATTCCCTGAACTGGCAGATCCATTCATTTATACTCCACCTTAGCCCAGGAGTCTCAGGCTGCTGGAAGGCACCTCACACTGACTGGGGGGAAGCACTTTGCTATCCTGCAGGAGTTACTCATACCAGAAGTCCCAAGGCACTCACAACCAACGTACTTTGCTTTCCTGAAGTTCCAAGGATTTTTGTTTTCCTGCTATGACTGACTTGTCCTTGTTTTTCTCCTGGAAAGAAGCACCATCTGTTTACTGAAGATGAACAGTGTGGCAATGACATGTAACATTGTTTTGCATCCTGAAACATCCACCAAATTCCCAAAGCTGCAGATGCAGAGCAGTCCCAGAACCCTGCAGAAAGCTCTCCAGATCTCCTTTCTTGATCCCAACTCTGAGCCCTTCCTACCAGATTTTACAAAAACAAAGTAGATCATAAAATGCATTGAAATAATATTTTTACATCACTTAGCAGAAATTTATGCCAAAAAAAAAAGAAAAAGAAGTGAGGGAGATGGAAAGAAAGAACAAGGAACTGTAGGTTGGTGGGGTTTTTTAATGGAAGGCAAGTCCCAGGAGTTCACATTTATCCTCACAAGTAGCTATTTTGGTCTCCTCCTCTCCCTAAAAACAGCGAGGAGTGCAAAAAACAGTGGAGAACATTCAGGATGATGTCAATGTTAAAGAAGTGGAGGCTACATTTTAGCCCCCAAAGGTAAAGTGAACAGAGGGGGGCAGGCTGGCAAAGAGGAGATAAAAATAGAGGAGTGACTAGACTTCACTTGACTGCTATTTCTGGATCAGCTACGGAAAGAGATCTGAGAAGGTTCTCTATTTGTAAGGGAAACAGAGACCAAACACAGTTGCCTTCTAGAAGGCCACAGTTCTGCACAGCAGTTTTGTTTATGCTTCTACTTTTCTAAATCCCCGAGTTCTCACAATTTGGAAACAGTGTTGTTCAGCCAAAGTGTCATTATGTGTCTAAGTGAGTAACCAGATGAGATTTTCTGGAGCAGGGCAGCAAAGCATGTGGCATTTCAATTTAACAGAAACAAAGCTGACAGCACATTGTAAAACTGGGGAGCAAATCACAGTGCCAAGCAGGGTAAACTAAGCCACACAGTACTTTAGGAAAATAACCAAAGCCCTGCAGTATCTCTGAGAGGATGTCTTGTGTTTTTCCACTCTAAAATGATTAGTGAAATTCTAACTAGTTCCAATTATGGACATGGACTAACAACGAGAACAGGGACCTCCCAATTACAATATGTAGTGCTTGACTGACTCAGGGCTCTGGGGATGAATATTTTTGCCTGTTCAAGCCCTTTCCTCTTGAGTACCTCTGTTAAAATTCCTTCCATTGAGTAATTTCTGTCCAGACCCTGACTGTGCTGGCTTCATTCCCATTTAAAAGAAAACCTGCAGGCAGAAAGCAGTGCCATCTGCCCAGTCAGAAGCTGCTTTAATGGGCAAGTTTGGTGTGAAGGGGAACAGCCTCTTATGGTTCATCTCCAGCAGCAGGAGTGATGGTCATCCTTTCCCAGGAGCAGGTTACTGTGAGCACTCTCACACCTCAAATATTTGTCCACAAATATACGACGATATCAACGGATACTGCACAATCAACCTCCAGAAAAGAATCCATCCAGCATCCCTTTTTTTATGTTCAACTTGTAATTCAACCTTTCCATTTCTCTTTATCAAGTTTTCTCAGTGACAACTTCATCAGCCTCTACTTTCTATTCCCATAAGGGAATGATAACCCCACCATCACACCTGAGAAGAATGAGCAGTGGCAAGGCCCTGTTGTCCCTACACACAGAATTCTGCTCTGAAGCTGTTTCTGAACATTTTTTTCTCAAAGTTTCTTGCCTCTTTTCCATAACTGCTTTGACTGGATGATTTGCTTTGAGTCTCATCTGGAGCAAGTCTGGGACTTGTGTGGCCCAGTCCAGGTTTTACAAGAAAACAATGGAAAAACTTCCTTTGAATATTTTCATCTTTGGAAATATCTTCAGGGCTAGGAAAAGATCCTCCCATTCTTGTCAATTAACCAAGCACAGTTTTTATCCCTCCTTGTTGGGTAATCTTCTCATTAGGCCATCTTTGGAGAGAGCAGCAATTCTCTCTGGGCTGATGGCAGTTTTACTTAATTGCATGTTTAACTTTTTATTCAGCACTTAAACCCATAACGATGAGAAATACACATATGCAAGCAGCAAACTATTATCTGCCATTTAAAATCCCTAGAGGACTCATAAACATCTTAATATTTCTGTCATAGTTCTGTCCCTTTCAGAAGAAAAGTGCACAGATTCCACAGCTGAGTGGGGAGAGAGGATGACAAACACATCTACAGGGTCATCTCAATGGTATATTAGCTATTACTGACATGGAATGATTGGGGAAGGGGAAGTAATACCGTGGTCCTTAATATATTTTAAAAGTTCTGAAAAAAATCAGCCAACTCACTCAATGTTAAAGAGAAACAGGTATTAGAGACTCTACAATAGGTTCCTCCTCTCCATCAAGCAGAAGACATTTTATCAGGGCACAGCAACTTTAATTCTCTTCTCCCTCCCCCAACTCTGAGGGCTGAAGTAAAAGAGTATTTTACAGATGCTAGATCCACAGGAATGTGTTCCCTATTTGATTCAAGAGCTACAAAGTTTGCTCTGGAACATATTTGTTGCCACTAGATTGTGCTCTGGAATAGCAACTTCTGTTTTAAAATGCTTCCAGCCCTTATGACTGCAAACTCTTTGAAGTAGGAATGATCTCTAATCAGCAACAAAGCTGCTGAAGTCTTCAGAAACAGCAGATCAGCTTCAGGATTAACTATTATCCTTCATCACAGTATGCTAAGTATAGAAATGAACATTGATAGCACTCCAGAAGGATCTGATTAATTGATCACCTCAGAGTTGCAAGACCCTGACATTCCCCTATTGAGGCACAACCCCCCAGCACTTCCATGTTTGTCAAACCTCCAGGTCCCCCATGATAAACTCCAGTGAGTCAGCCATGAAACCAATACAAAAGAGTGTGATAAAGTACATGAGAGTGTTGGAAACGTGAATTAATCCACATGTTATTGTATCATAAGATTTCCTAGTTCCTCTACTACAAATCTTTTCAATACCCAAAGCTACCAGATATTTCCAGCCCGTTCTATCGACATGCAAAGACTTTGTCAGGGACAGCACCTCTCTGTGGTAAAGACCGTCTCCAGACCTCGGCAGACCTTCCAGCTGGTAGATCTGTCCTGCTCCCAGCACATGTGCAATGCGAGGTTTCAGCAAAGGAGGGATATCTGAAACCTCCTAGACATCCCACCCAACCAGATTAACACCAGCAAGGAACCTGTAACATCCTTAAGTAATTCCCACAACAAATACTTCAGCTGGTTTTAGTCTTCTCATACTGAACCATCCTGGTTCTCATTTAGGGTGCTTTTTCCCTAATGATGTGGTTTAAAAGCATCAGGGAAATCTTCGAGTTTAAAAGCTGCAGAACAAAAGGCAAGTAAGCTTTATGTTCTCTAAATGAATGGTTATTGCTCCATTTATTTAAGTGGTACTTATCACCATAAATATCTGCTAACTCACTTGCCATGCTGGTGTAATCGGTGCTTTCTCAAGAAATATCCTTGGGTAAATGGATTGCAAAAATAAAATTGGAGAATAAATAAACAACTAGAAATGCTTCTCAAGAAAAGTCTTCAGAGGGAGGAAAGACTGAAGATCAATGAAAATTTAAATGTTTCCCAGTTTAGGCCTATTCATTGCACAAGATCCAAAATAGTTTCCTTCATGAGTATTGCATAATATGTTCATTCAAAATCTAACAAGTTTTCTCCCAGAACACACCAAGACACTGTTCCCTCCCCTGCTTTTTGTCTTTTAAGTATGAACACGAGAATTTCAGAGTTGATAATGTTATTCTGGAAACTCACACAGAACATTTCAGAAAAGCCTCAAGTTTGGATGACAAGGTTGCAATAGCAAACATCTCCACATGTTCAGATTGTACACCCATCTCTCTTTGTGAAAGGTAAGCAACAGAACAAGTAGTTTGGGAGTGAACTCTGGTCTTCAAACCACAAATAAGAAAAAAATTCCAAAAAGCACATACCTTCAAAGCACATTTCTGGCCTGTCTCCTTGTTGAAGCACTCCAGCACTTTGCCATTGATTCCCAACCCTAGCACCCGTTTGGAGAGTTTGTAGTCATCCGTAACTGCGTGTTTTTTTATCTCTAGTTTGACATGGGCTGTTCCCCCAGGCAAGGATTTCACACTGCTCTTGCTCTCCACGTGACTCTCAGGCTGGGATTCCTGTTCACCTTCACTTGGTTCCATATCAGGGAAGAGTCTGGGATGAGAGAGAAACCCCACAGGGAATCTATCGGGTATGCTCAGCGGTCCCTCCTCTTAAGCAATCAAACCCAGTGCTTCAAACAGTCCATCTGCTCGCCATTTAGTCCTGAGTAAAAATGTAAACAAGTATTAGTACTGATGTCAACTAATGTTCCCCCACGTCACCACCTTTCCTTTTTTAACATCATGACCAGGTGTTAGAGAGACCAAAAGCGGAGGCTCACCTCAGGAAGGCACACTTGGGCCTTACAGAGCAGCCACCCCAGTTCCAGCACACACAGCCCCCAGTCTGCACTCACAAATCGCTGCTTTTACAAATACTGAGGAACTGCTGCCCCGGACCAAAATGTTAGCTAAGCCCTGTTCAACAGAACGGAGCTTAAGCTTGTAAATCCGCATCAACAACTTGTTGCCTCAGTGTTTTATGTAGAAATTCCCACAACGGTCCCCTGCTTTACCCTGACACTCCCAAATTGCGCAAGAGAACCGCGCACACCTGGATTAACCCCCAGCGCGGCACTGCCTGGGCAGGCACCGACCCTGGGACAGCGCTCGCAGTACCCGGGCCCACGGACCGCGGGGCGGGCGCTGCGGGACCACCTAGGAGCAGGCCTGGGGTGCGTGGGGAGGCAGCGCTGCGGCCAAATAAGCGGTGCGGGGAGCGGAGCGGGGAGCGGAGCGGGAGCCGCGCTCACACCGACCCCGTGGCCGCTGCCGCTGCCCTGGCGCCGCTCGGGACCCGCTGCGGGGCAGTGCGGGGAGGCAGCTCCGCCACCGGGGAACATTTGAACATTTACCTGCCTGTGGCGGCGCGGCCCCAGCCGAGGCTTCCCG
>VWZD01003507.1:305-99304 GCA_013396695.1 Sakesphorus luctuosus | reverse complement strand
CCTGGGCCCGCCCCGCCGCCACGGGCAGGTGCGCGCCGCCTTCCCGCCCGACCGCGCGGGGCTGCGGGCGCGGGCATCGGGCACGGGTACCGGCACCGGAACGGGCAGGGGCACCGGCATCGGGCTGGGGCACCGGGCACGGGCACGGGCACGGGGGCCGCCCGAGCCCCCGGCACCGGCAGGGCCCGACGGGGTAGTGCGGGCAGCGGGAGCCGCCCCGTGCCGGCCGCAGGTTCCCCGCCGCGCCGGGGACAACCCCCGCGGGGATTTTAAGGTGATTGTAAGCGCGTTATTAATTTCTTGGGGCAGGCGCCCGGCACAGAAGGGCGGATGGAGCCGCAGCGCGCCCGCGCGGCGGCACCGCCGGCCCCTTCCCCGGCGCATCCTTTGGGAAGGGGAAGCATCGCCACGTTCGCTCCGAACCCCGATGGAAACAGGGTGTTGCTATGAGCAGAGCACCGAGGCTCGGTGCCCGGCAATGATCCTTCAGCCGGAAGAGTGCTGTCGCTAAATTCTGCCACGAAATTCCACCGAAGACGCGGTCAATATTTGTCGGCGCTTTCGGATGCACAGTCAGGGTACGAAAAGTGATGGTTCCCACAGCAACTGTCGCTCATCGCTGGTGCACAGTGTGGCTACAGGGATGTGGAACGCTCGGTTTTTTCCCCTACATGTGAAGATGAGTCACGCAGTGAAATGGAGCTGTGTTCGAATCACTGGAAGGAGCTCAAAGTTCACATGTTTTACAAGTTAAAAATACATTTGTCATTTTACGTAACATAATGGCATCTAGAGTTCTGGTGGTTAGGAAAATAATTAGAAGGGCTAATGAGCCCTTTCTCTAAGGAACAGAAAGTAGTTCAACTTAGCAGGATGCAGATCTGCAGTACATCACCATGTGATGTGATGCTACAGCTATTCTGCCTCAGGTTTCCCTTCCAGGCTTCCTGCAGTTCAGCTGCTCGAGGGCCTGGTCCCCTGATTCAGTTCACCTATTCTGGGCTAATGAAATCCCTGAGGAAAACAGCTATTTCCAACCTTTTCTTTTCAGGTTTGGCTTCCAGCCTTCTTAGGCTTTGCATCACCTCCCACTGTGGCAATCTCAGAGAGATGGATACATAACTGTGAACTCCCAGGTTGCAAACCTTCAATAACTGCAGTCAGCAGCTTGCTCTGATTTTCCTTCCCATGGCTCCTGCCTGTAGCTTCTGTTCTATTTATCCTGGATGGTAATTTCCTTCTCTTTGCAACAGGTAACTACAGTTCTCTCCCCCGTGCATAGTTGCAGGGGGTCAGACTTCTAAACCTCTCTGCTGTCTTCTGTATTTTATAATTTTATAAATAGACTCACTCACACCAATCTCCCAGCCCTACTTTGGATCTTTGCGTGTAACTCTGATCCTGAAGCCTATGGCTCCCCAAAGCAAGCAGGAATTACAATGGCTGGCACATTGAGGCTGGCAGAAGGCGATTTATGGCCCTATTCTGGGAAATATTAAACACTGCAAAAATTCCAAGCAGATGTCTACTTAAGGGGTTGCTATTTTTTACAGAGTGTGTCAGAAGTAAGGAATTTCATTAAGAAATTGTGCCTCTTTCTAACTATTACAAGAATGAGTTTCTACAAAATAAGCTTTGCGTGGAAAGAAAGGAGGAAAGATGAGGGAATAAGACAGGATGTGTGAAGTTAGTTGGTTCTACACATCTCAGTTACCAACAGCCTTCTGCTGACAGGAATTAAACTGGGAGGATAAAAAATACATTATTCAAGTCACTGGCATGGAAAGCTTTTTTGGGTTCATCACTTGATATTGCCTCTATCTGCTCTTAGCAAAGTTCACTGTTTCACCAGCAACCAGCACTAAATTTAAACAGGGCAAACCCCTTAAAAACCCAGTGTGAATCATAATTAATAAGGCCTTAGATGAACCCTCTGATAATTTCACCCACCATGAACTCCAAAAAAGCTTTTCCAGCTGCAGCCCAAGTATCAAACAGCCTCAATCTACACATGGAGGACCACAAAACCAAAAAAGGCTCTGCTATAATGACCTGTGTGGTGTCTCAGGTGACTGCACCTGCATGTCTGTGCTGGGTACCCACTCTGAAGAAAAATCCTGGCCTTTCCAATCCATGGGTGGTTTGTACAGAGCCAAGAACATTAATTTGTGCAATATCCTTCTCTTAAGCTGCTTAAGGTTTGATAATTTCTCTGACAAGCTCCAGGGGAAGGACAAGCCTGCTGGGTGCAGGCAAATCCTGAGATAACACCTGAGTTAACCCAGCACCTCTGACATCCCGAGGGTGAGCAAGCACAGCGTGGTCACCTCGGCTGCAGCTCTGCCCTGTCTGGCTCCGGGAGGATTTCCCACAATGTCTGTTTTCAAATGCCAGTTTTAGATCTCCCTGGGAATCACATCTCATATCATCAAAAACTTGCACTGTGGATCCTGCAGCTTCTCTCTGTGCTCGTGGCAGGTGAAGCTGCCTTAGCGTCCTCTGGAGATGCTGATGGAGGACACACTGACAGGCCCACTGCAGCTCATGGAGCCAGGGGACATTTCTCATTCAAACAGCCATTTTTATTTATTTATTGATATTTGCTTTTTGAAGCTAAAAATCCCCCAAACCAGTACTATTTACAGGCTAAGAGCCCACTACAGCAAAAGTTCTTTCATCTTCACAAAAATCCCTAAAACTGTAAATTAAACATTAATCTTATTTTTACCAGAAGTCCCCAACAGCAACAACACAACTTCATTTCAAGAGAGAATTTGTTAGCTCAGCTATGCCTGCCTGGGCTCAAAAGAAAAAAATAGCTTATAGGAGAAAACAGCAAACATTAAGGCCCTGTTCTTGCAATCAGCTTTGGGGCAGCAGTCCCTTCTCTCTAACCAGTGGCTTAACCTGGGGAAGCTTCATATTTTAGCCAGGATGCAGTTTGGGTTCGCTGTCCCTGATTTTTCATGTCTTTGCTACCACAGATACCTGATTTACAGTTGGACAGCACTACTGGTTAAACACAGGAGGTTAGTTTTGGCTGCTCCATTGGGTATTTTCACTGCCTGTTTGCCATGCTGTAACAATTCAGCAAGTGGGATCAAACACATTTCAGACTTGCAAATGTCTCATTTCTTAACAAAGATGAAAAGAAATGACTGAGTTTTGCTCTCATCTGGACAGCTAGGAAAGCTGATGGCATCAAGTCTTCTTAGAGGGATGGCATATTTCGAGGAGTGATACTTACCTGAATGCTCCAGGTATCTCAGTTTATTTATATAAAAAGGGATTTGCATGGAGGTCAGCCCTTTGTTAGCAGTATCTCATGGCAATCCCATCAGCTGTAATAAAGGAATTATCACCACCAGCTGAAAACTAGTGACTCGTTTCTTCTGAAACGTTGCTTCCTCTTGGGTAACAGCTATATAATTTTTCTGCTGTATGTTTTTTCTGCTGTTATGAGAAATCCACACTCTGGGATGCATTATATAGATGTCACCAAAGAGAAAATCCTCTGTACTGTCGGGTTGAAGTGAGGACACGGCTTTGTCTGGTTGGGCGGTTGCAACAACCTTATTAAATCCCTCAGGAAGTTCCAGAGAAACTGCATCTGTGATATTAAAAGAAAGAAGAGCAGCTTTACAGAGCAGTATTTTGATATGAAAGAGAAGAAAAGAAGCTTCTTGTAGGATCTTTAGTTTAGTCTGTCATGTACACAGTGGTCTGAAACAGAAACTATATGCATCTTTTTCTCGCCTGTCTTTCGGCTCTGCTCTGGAGGTGTTTGTCTCAGACTATCAAAAAGGAAAGGAAAAAAACAAACTAGGAAAGCTCATCAGCAAACAGCCTGGCTCTTTTCTCTCAGGGCTGAGGTAAAACCAGGTTTATAAAGCTCTTTCATAGGCAATGATCTTTATTGATGTTTTATTGCTACAACAACTTCTCTTTTATTTTCAACACTCTCTGCCCTGACCTGGGATTATAACATGGTTTCAAGGAGGTATTAAAATTCTGGCTATGAACCAGCTGCCACTGAAGGAAAGGGAAGTCTCAAGAACACCAGTCTCACCATCTGGAGAACCTGTCCTAATCCCTGACTTCATTCCCCAAGATTACTTCTTCCCTGTGAGCACATAGCAGGTCTTTTCCTACAGAAATATAGAAAATAGTAGAACAGCTCCTTTTATAATCTTAGACTCAGACACCTTATCTCAGATATCTTGTCTTAGTCATGGAGAAAATTTTGGGAGGCTCCATCCCTGCTCCTCCACTAAGGGTGGCAGTCCAGGACACTTAGAGCAGAGAAGGAGCAGATTGATGGGAGAGCCAGAGATACCAGTTGGACATTTCTGTTTCAGCAGAGAGGAAAAAAAAAAGACATGTTTTTTTCACAGAGGAATCATAAATCAAAACCATCAAAAATCTTCTAATCTGTCCACAGGAGATGGTGCTTCATTTTATGCTGCAGTGGAGCTAAAGAAATGAATCTCTCTCTTTCACTGAAAGAGATCCTGCAACTAATGGGTATGGCAGCATGGGAGGGACTAGAAGTCCCTTCCAGGCCATTTAAGAATACAGTTTTTGCAGAAAGACAGCAACTGAGTCAAGCAGAAAAGCTCTTAACAGACACCACACTTCAATCACCTTCTGGGGCACCAAATGCCAGCAAGTCTCCAGACAATGAATATGGAGAGCCCCTTAGAATAATCTCAAAGTATTTTTTTGTAGCCTGAAGTGAAAACCATTCTTTTCTGCACATCCTACTTCTCACGGACTCAGCTCAGATGCCCCTGCATCCATGGCACAGCTCACCTACACCCTGGAGACTCCTCCATTGCTCCACACCAGGTTGGGAAATTAAAACCACAACCAGTAAGTTCATCACCCTCATGCCTGTTGTTGATTACAGAAATTGGTGTGGCCTATGCAAATATTGAGATGGCCCATCTAAACCTTGTTTTGCTAATGTTTGGTCAATCCCATGCTACTCCTTACATTACAGCACAGGGTAAGGACAACACAGTTACCAAAGGGGTGACTTAATTTCAGTCTTTGAAGCTTATGGTGAAAGTAAATCTAGTCCCCAGGCACACAGACCCCTCTCAAGAGTTACAATTCTGGATGACTTTTCATTTACACCAACTCTGTAACACTACAGAATAGTCCAACTGCACAGTGGCAGCCCTGGAACACCTCAGTGGGAAGGGGACTCTGGATGCCGGGGTTCCCAAACACACATTTAGCAGCAGATGGTGCTGTTGTGTTGGTGAACTTTCCTGAGGGACTAACTGGCTCACAATGTATGGATTTTCTTGCTTCCGTGATTTTATTGTGAGCTTTCTTTCATACCTTTCATAACTAAAGCCTAGCACTCAATGATATAATTCAATGTTTCTTCAATGTCCTAATTCTTCAACACTGAGCTCTGGAGAGCCATTTATATCAGTATAAATTGGGTTTAAACAACTCATTTGCTCGAGTGGCAGCAATTTATATGGACAGAGCAAGGCCTGGGGCACTGGCAGGTCGGGCACGCTGCAGTTTCCTTCTTGGGGCATTTCTGTGCACATGAGGAGTGCCAGCGAGGTAGAGTGATGGAGCATTATTGAAGGCTCCTGACTTAAACCCAAATACTAATTTTGTACATAAAATAGCCCAGGCATTAGCCTGAATATTTTTTATCCAATGCAAATGCAAGCTGCTTTCATTGATGGGCACAGACACTGATGCAGCGCCCATCTCTCAGGGGGCCTGCAGGACCCGCGGTGGGAGCAGCACGGGCTCAGTGACTGCAGGTGGGAAAGCATCGCTCGGGAGGGGCCGTGTCTGAGTGACACGGGCAGTGCTGTGCGATCACCCGCTGCCTCCACAGAGCCGCTGACACACAGCCGCTCCTGCAGGGGATGTCTCCGCTACCCAGCTCTGAGCGCCGCTTCCCTCCTCCGGAGATGCAAATGGCCGCTCAGCAGCAGCACCGAGCCCGCACGCACAGCCTCCTCCAGGAGAGGATCACTAGATGGAGCCCAATTCCAAGCAAAGACGCGGCGCCTCGCTGCCTGTGCGAGGCCGCAGCGCTCCTGCCGCCACACAGAGCTGCGGTCCCACCATCCCCTCCGAACATGGTGATGAAATAAATACCTCCTGAGTGTGCAGTTAACTGCGGTTTGCAGCCGCTGCCACCTCTCTGGTCTAGATCTGCTCAAATCCATCGTGCTGCTGCACCACCGACAGGAGGTTTAAACAGCAGCGGACGTAGAGGTGAAGGGGTTCATGCACGCAGGGGTCCCTCTGCAACCCCGAGCCAGAGCTGCAAAGGTGAGCCTTGCAGTGATCGCCTGACTATTGCACTTGCTGCGCACAGAAACGGTGAGAACTGAAATTCCTCCGCTTTCCCCTCGCCTCTCCTGTGAATTTACACATACTTGGATGAGTGTGAGGTGAAGCCTGATTTAAACTTAGAAGCAAATTGGTCAAGAAGTGCCTTCATGATGACATTCCTATCCCCCCAGGTATCTCAAATGGCCCTCAGCATCTCTCTCTTCGCATAGCTCGGTATTATTAGCAGCATTCATTACTGCAGTGCCGGATGCAGCACAGAAAGCGGATGGAAGCAATGCAGGAGGCTGAGCAGCTGCCAGATGGAACAGCAGGGAGTGAAGGCTGAGTCAGGAGCCGAACACAGCCTGCCTGCTCTCAGGCTCATGCAACACCCTTCTAACCCTACCCTTATCAGCATCCTGCCCTCCGCTCCACTCCGAGCCCCATCCATTTTGGTTCTGAACGGCAAAATGATTACTAATGTTTTTAATTATTCAATCTACTCCAGTGGAGTGGCAGACACACTACTCTCATTTTCGCTTATCTCCAACTTGTGAAGAGGTGGCAACTTGTGGCAGGAAAATAATAGCCAAGCCTTTGTCATAAAGTGTTTAAAAAGAAAAGATTCAATAACCCTAAACGTAACTGTAGCATTTCCTCCCGGGTCATCCAGTTTTAACAGTGATCTGCACAAAATGGTGGTGGTGTAACCTTTTCCATGAGACTGCCGAGCTGACATCCCGAAGCACAGGGGATTCCCAGGTGACCGAGACATGAGACAACCCGCGCGGTGTGACAACCACACTTTCGCTGCCCAGATTAGCACACCTTGCACCACCACCCCACCCTCCTCCTCCTCCCTTGGACCACGTTTCGCTGGAAACTGCCCCTCCACCCCCACGACCCTCATTCAGCACCCACTGCCGCGGACCCGCGGAGGCGCCGCCAGCTGGGGGGCGGGGAGGGAGGCGCATAAAATTACACGAGAAAACCCACAAATACATAAAAATAAACCGGGGAAAATGACAAATAGATAGGATGGATAAGAGGGAGACAGGGCGCGGCGGGGAGCGCGGCACAAGCCCAGGCAGGGCGGCGGGCGCTGCTCCGCCCCGGGCGGGTCCGGCGCATGCGGTGGGCGCGGCCCCAGCGCCCATTGGCAGCGCCCGCCCCGCGTTCCTGGAAAGTTCTTGGAAATGGATCAAAGGCGTTTCCGCGAACACGCGCGGCGGCGGCGGCTCCGCTCCGCTCCCCGCCCCTGCCTCTGCCCCTGCCCGCCAGGAGGGCTCCGCTCCGGCCCCATCCCATCCCATTCCGTCCCTCCCCCGGCCATGGCACAGCTATTTATACCCTCGCCGGGTTTTTTTTTCTTCCCGCGTGGTTGATATAGGAAGAGTGATGCGAACACAATACGATTCCAGGAATCCCTCACTTCCTGGAACAGATTAAAAGGGACACACAAAAGATTACTAAGGAGGTCTGTTTTTTTTATTCCTTTCCTTGCACGGAGCCTCATTACTCCGGAGCCAGCGCAAAGGCAGGTCGCTGCTCCCCGACTCTTCCCGCAGCACCCGGGGAGATCTTATTTATTGGCACCTATTTATTACTTATGTCAGAGTGCTCTGAATATTTTTTTAAAAGACTGCTCTGAAGGAAGATTAGTTCCTCTTTATATATAATTTCCTTTGGTTATTTTTTTAACTATATTTTTTTTGCTGCTGTTTTCTGAAAAGCAGAAGAATACATTATTTTTTAATAAAGCACTGAGAGCGCACACATTTTCCTGGCCAAAGTTGCTGAAGTCTTTCTCAGACAAGTCACCTTCGGCTTGGCTTTTCCCGTGGCTGAAACACCCGACTGCGGAAAGGGGTTTGCTGGGACTCTCCAGCCTTCTCTCCCCGCGAACCCCAACCAGAGGCTGAACCTGCTGCTTCGGGGAAGCAAGAAGGCAAGAAGAGAAGAGGAGAAAGCATTTCCCACATTCTTGAAGACTTAATGCTTTTTCCTTGGTCCAGGAGTGACATGATCCTTTGTGTTCAGGGGTAAGGTGCTTTGCAGTCTTCTTTGGAAAGCTGTGGTTTGATAATTGTAATTTTAAGGTTCTCTGGGACAGTTTTTCAGCTGGTGGGAGTAGCCGCGTGTGGCTGTAGCGGAATGTGAATGACTTGGGCTGCCCGAGTGCTGAGCTCTGTGCGTGTCTGTGTGTCTGCGCTTTACAGTCCACGGCCAGAATCCTGGGACCGTAAAGCATTCCTGATTTCCGGGCTTTCTGAAAACCTGCACAATATACAAAGTCTTCGGGAGAGTAAAATGAGTCAGAACTTGGTGTTGTTCAGTGGGGTGTGTGCAGCACCAGCCATTGCCTCTTGGAAACAAACTGCTTACAGGGAAGAACTTCCCTGGAGTTTGGGTGCTGTTGTCTGTTTTTGAGGAGATATTTATGCTAAATACATTATCTCATTTTTCTGTTGTTTTATGTGCAAGTTTAACGGTATGTACACATACACAGCATTCAGTACAGTCAGAGCCATAGGGGCACATGGATAGTTTCACACCTGTGTTCAGCACGACAGGGAACATCCAAGTGCCTTCTCCAGGATCAGTGTCTGGTACCAGTGTGTTGGCACTTCAGTATCCCCATGAGCAGCTCACTGACGAATACCTGGGCTGCAGGAATCACACGGCATTTTACACATGCTCAAACAAATGTCAGCATTTGTTTCCTCCCGAGCCATCACCTCATTATTTCCCATCCCTCCCGCGCTCAGCGGATTTTCCTCAGAGGAAAATCCTCCCTGTCTACTTTCAATGACAACTACGGGGATTTTTCTGCCATTTTCCCCCCAGATCTGTTCCACACAGAAGGAGAGCTTGTGCTTACCAGTAATTTCCTACTACTCAAGTGGGTTTGTTTTCACTCTTATTTTCAGTCTGCAGCTGCAGTTCCTGTAGCCACAGCAAAGGGAATTCAGTTTTCAACTTGGGCTTCAGGAAAGCCTTATCTGAAGCTTTTCTACAGGGTCAATGTACCAGAGCTACTGCTTCCCTTACCAACTAAGAACTTGTTATACATCCAGATGTGTAGATGGTTGCCTTTAATGTCTATTTTTATGACCATTTGTTGCTCGGTTTTTATTATCCTCTAGGATTTTATACATCCTGGACTCCATACTCTCCTTCCTATTCACCCCAAGCTCCCACTGGGACATGGCTAATGGAAGGGAGAGCAGCTCAATACATTTTTCTTGTACTGTTTGCACTGTGTTACAGTTTAGCTTATCAGCACAGTAACTGTAAAGCCAACACTAAATTATATCAGACTTATCTGATTATCCTGAACTTTCTTGCCTTTCCAAGGCTTTCTGAAACACTAATTGCCAAAGCACAGGGAAGTTCATTTGCTGTTTCACACAAGACTCCACACTGACTACCAGCAAGACATGCCAAATTTTATATAGTTTTCTTCCTCCTCTCAGCTGTTGGATCAACATTTTGACTCCCGATCCTCCATGCACTGACTACTTGTAAATCCTTTCTTTGCCCCATTATAAGACTTTTTCAAGTCAGCAAACCCCATCCTTACCCCAGCAAACTCCCTAACTCTCTAGCAAATGTTCTTGCATTAAAAGTTGTACTCTGCCATTACTCACTGATCCCTCAGTTTTCCCTTTCCTGTGCTTGGACCTGCTCTGTTTGATCCCAGCAGCAGCTCTTCTTTCTTTAACCTATGTACAAAGTTGTTTAGGACACCAGCACCTCCTGGTCTATGAGAATTTCTAATCCCTCTCCTCTGTTCCATTGTGCTCCCTGAGCCTACAGCTGCACTAGGAATTTTGGTAGGGGGAGAGAGAGGGGCAAAAGGGGCAGGTGTATAGAAGAAAAACATGAAATGTGTAAGCATGGCCCTTCTCTGGTGGAAGGATCCCAAGGTCTGGGTTCCTTCAGCCTCAGGTGGCACAAAGTGTGAGGCAGGAGAGCACAAGCACAGTGGGAAACCTCATCCCAGGCATATGGGCTCTGCTTCAGAGAGATCCATGGTGGCTCTGTGGAAGACACCTACTGACAAATTTGTACAATTACTGTGTCTTTGGGGGACTGAACTGTGAACTGGTACAGCCCTTGGAAGTAACAGCTTTCCTCCCGATTCATGGCAGACATTTCCCTGCATAGATTTGCCATCTTTCCCTTCCTTCCCCCCTCTCAGCCAATTCCTAATTTCCTCTCCATAGTAAGTATATAAATAGGAAAAAAAAAGTTCCATACTAGGATCAGTAAAAGATTTCTTCACGTGTAAAACCTTTCCCAAAAGGTAGGCTGGAAAAATTTTCCAGGAGAAACTACATTCAGAGTGATCTGGCACCTGGACTGCAGCGAATGGCACAGGAATGATGTTCCTTAACACTGGTCGCAGTCATTTTCAGCTCAGAGAAGAGCTGGTATAGCAACACCCTGGGAGACCCTGCTCTGCCAGCAGAGGCCTGGGACACCCTTTCTGCACAGTACCAGTTATTACGTAGGTTCAGCAAAGGGCAGGATCTGGTTTATAGTCCTCCTTGCTCAAAGAGGGGGGAAATGGAGAATTGGGAATGCGCTTTCCCCCAGAAGGCAGGTGGGTAGGTAGGTAGGCATTTGTGAAGACTGTGATATTAAGAGGGAGACATCCAAATGTCTTGACAAATGCAGCCCTTGGTACCTATAAAGGTATCTCAGGGGGGATTTAAAAGAGGCTGGACATTTCCTAACAGTGATTTCCAGGTATAAAATATATTCAGATGCACAGTTCTGTGAAAGCCCCTGAAAATGCAGTCCCTGTGACAGAGGGTGTCTGGTGAGGATAAGGGCCAGCAATCACTTTTATTTGGCCTGGTTTCCTCCCCATTGATAGAAATTAAGAAATAAAGATCAGGTGCTGTGAACACCAAGTAGATACTCTGCTTCTGACATGTGATTTGACACATGGAAAAAGGAAGACTGTTCCTTTCTAAATACCAGCAGAACAGTGGGGGTTTGCCATGTATTGCAGGGGCAAGAAGTCTGTCTCTGTACATTGAAATTTACCAGTTGTTTTACAAAAACCTTACTCCAGACCTGCATGGTTTGATTAGAAATGCAGAGCTGTGTAACTGATCATGGCTCCCATTCACAAATCAGTGTGAAGGTGCTTTCAGGTGCTCTCTAATCTACTTCTCCTTCCCATCCCTTCTTATTGCTCCCTGTCCCATGCTTGTAACTCAGCACTTTGAGGTGGTGAATCAGGTGCAGATCAGTTAACAACACATGTACCTAAAGTGTTCCTGTTCACATAGAGTGCAGGGAAGGACGAAGATTGGAAGGGAAGTCTCGTGGCTTCAGAGTCTTCTGCTTCTCTCTTCAGTGATGAGGGGGACGTGGCTGCTGCCTGTCCAGTCACCAGCTCCAGTGGTGCTGTGACAGTGTCATGCTGAGGATGGAGGGTATTTCTCTGGACACTCAGCCATCTTTTATGTGAAATATCTGAAAGAACATTCTCAAGCCTGTCAGGGGTACATGGTGGGGATGTAACACAGGGCATGCAGCACTGTAGAGTACACAAAGGCAAAGAGTCTACACAAAGAGGCAGAAATTCATTTTTGCTCAGGAGCTTGCTGGGGAATGAAAACTTCCCTGGCCTCTGACATCCATTCTCCCCCTGGACCTCTGCCTTCCTTTAGGAATCTCCATGCTGCAGAGAAGGAGCACCCATGGCCAGTGAGAGCTATCGGCTCTGTGAAACTGTGCTTAGATGATGAATGGCTACACTAATGCTCTCTTTAGGCCACAGAGGGATTCATGTTCCTGGCAGAACATCATCCTGCTGTAATCCTGCAGGGATTAGTTGCACTGAGATCTTCATTGTGCTGTGGGGTTGGTGCAGGGCACAGGCTTGGCTAAAACAGGAATTCCCATTATTCTACTACACAATCAGCTCTAACAGATTCATTTAAGATCAGTTCATCCCTGAGCAGAAAGTGGGTAGGACAAAACCCAAGCTATTCCCAATTCTGCTTCTAATTATATTGCAGCAAATGACTAACAAACCCACTGGCAGAAACAGAAATGCTCCAACATTGTAATCATGTAAATGAAGCTATAATGCTGCTATAAACCTTATTGCCTCTGAAAATACATATTAAAAGCAACACCTAAAAATACGAGGTTCAGATCAACCTAAATGGCAAGACAGACCACCTTTTACAAGGCCAAAGAGAGCAACTCTCTCTCCCTGTTTCTAAGGGCTCATCTTTAGCTGTGTAATTTCTGCCTCTCTCTGAAACATAATCATGTGGAGGATCTGTTTATAAAACATAACAAGTTGTAGTACAAGGTCACATGCACTGAGCAGACACTGCAACCGATTTCAAGGCAAGGAGAAATAGCAGAGTGTGCCCTTCGTTTCAGACCTCATCCTTTGCTGGCGGAGGAAAAGATCAGGAGACTGTCACTCAGGGGCATTGAGGAACTGTCAGAGCCTATCATGCAGCCTCTCCCAGTTATGGCCTTCCAGGAGGAGTCTGCACCTGCCTTTGCAGCTCCAGTTCCAGACAGCAACCCACCTCCGACACGGGACCCTGAAGAAGACCTTCTCTGTATTGCAAAAACCTTCTCCTATCTGCGAGAATCTGGTAAGGCTCAGCTCCCAAAGTCACGGGGTCACATGTCCACACAGGGAGCCAGCTCTGCAATTCAGGGAGCTCCAAGATGAATCTCCTAATCCCACTTTAGATAGGAATCTGGTTCTGTCACAGCCATGGGTGACTCTTGTGCATACAGCAAGTGCACCTGCAGTTTCTACAAACTTGTATTGTGAACTAACTTATCTCTAGCATAAGCAAAAGCTTTATCTTTTATAACTGAATTGGGAGAAAGAATTGCAGAAAAAATGCTTTTTCCTCTGTAAGCTGCAGCAGCAGCAGCCAACCTCATCCTGTGCCCCAGCACAGTAACAACAAGCATAGGCAGGAAACCCTTAGAACCTGACTTGATCTTAATTTCTGAAGGTCTTGCCAGCTCTGGCCCTGCTTGCTTCCCAGGTCCTGAACTCAACAGGCTTTGAGGCTTCCCTAAATATACTGGCAGTGTTTTGATACATTCATTCTCTAACAATTTCTTTCTCGGATGCTTTTCCAGGTTGGTACTGGGGTTCAATCACTGCCAGTGAGGCCAAACAGCATCTCCAGAAGATGCCTGAAGGCACGTTCCTGGTACGGGACAGCACCCACCCCAGCTACCTCTTCACACTCTCCGTCAAGACAAACCGAGGTCCCACCAACGTGCGCATCGAATACACTGACAGCAAGTTCCGGCTGGACTCCAACTACTTGTCCAAACCTCGCATCCTGGCCTTCCCAGATGTGGTCAGTCTTATCCAGCATTATGTCACGTCCTGCACGACAGAGAGCAAGCCTGAGGCTCCCTACCCACCTCCATCTCCTCTACCTCCCATGCAGAAGGAGCTGGCGGCAGCTGCAGTGCACTTGAAGCTCATCCGGCCGCTGGGCCGCAAGGACAGCATCCCCAGCCTGCAGCACCTGTGCCGGCTGCGCATCAACAAGTGCACAACCGACGTGGACCAGCTCCCTCTGCCCCGGCGGATGGGGGAATATCTGAAGCAATACCCCTTCCAGCTCTGAACTGGGGCCACTCTATCTCAGGCAGGAACGACAGAGGCAGAAACACAACAACTTTGTGTCTCCATCCCACTAAAGTGCGGCACCAGGTGGGCACAGCAAAGACCTGACTGGCAGCAGAGACTGCATCCACCTTCCCTCTCCCCTTCTCTCCACATCCATTCCAGCCAGGGAGGAGTTGGTTGTTTTGGAGAACAATGGGACACAAGCTGAGCTCTGAACCTCAGGCCACGCCGGCAGTGGCTGTGAAAAGCACTGTGGGCATGGGCACACTACTTGAATTTCAGAGTTGCTGTGACACCGGACATGTTAACGTTGTTATTTTTGCTATTTATTTCCATGGCAGTTTCTCTCCTCATGGTATTTTAAAAGCACCTTTTACTTTATTGTTTTTTTGTTTCTTTTGTGGAATTAGAGATAGGGTAAAGGCTCTCAGCCAAGTGGCACCCAAAGCTCTGTGGGAATTTGGATTTGGATTCATATCCAAACAGAACCTGTTTGAGCCTGTCCCTGTAACAGGTTATAAGAGTCCACATCCAAGCTCCCACAGACTTTTGGGTATGTGGAACTCAGTTGACTGTATCTAGACCCATCTCTACATTTTTCTTCCTTAGCTACAGGGGTATCATAACCTCAGAGTACATTGGGTGCTCCCAGACATGTGCTACACATCACACATTGTGGACAGGGGACTTCCTTGAGGAAGCCCTTCCTCCTTGAGAGCTCTAAGCAGAAATTCTGGATATTGAGCTTTGGGCCAGGGAGCACTCATCCCATTTGTTTTCCATCTTCTCCACCTCCAAAGGAACAAAACATTTAGAAACAACTAATCAGAAACCAAACTTTCTCACAGGCAAGCAGAGGGATTTGGTTGCAGAGCGCCCTGCATTTGGCTTGTGTTTTCCAAGTGCTGTTTGACACTGCCCTTGCCTTGAGATACTGGGCAAGAGCAGGGGCTCCTTGAGCAGGGGGCTGAGAGACTGCTCTGCTGAGCTGCTCCAGTGACACGCACAGCTTCAGAATATTTATTTATTTATTTCTGGGGGAGAGACCTCAAAGCTCCTCAGTAGAAGGAGCTGCCCTCCCTCTCTCCCAGCACGATGCCGAGCTGCTGGTTGCTCTGCTGCTGCCAGCGTTGGTCACAAGCCACGCTTGTGGCTTCCATCAGACCCAGCCTGTAGCACACATTGGAAACCACAATGCAATGTTTCTGTTTGCCAAGGTCCAGACCTCTCCTCTCCCCTGCTCTGACTTGCATGTTTGTTATTCTTAATTAGACTTTTGGCTCTGGGTTTACTTCTGATTCCCCATCCCTTTCACCCCCTGCAGCTGAAGCACAATGGCTCTTGCCTTGCTCTTTTGCACACAGGAGGGACAAACAGCAGATGGGATCTGCCCAAAACCAGCACACAGAGAAGCTGCCCTTTCCTGTTCATTTCCTGAATCCCATCACCTTCCCAGCCTGTAGGAGCCAGGCCATGCCATCGAGTGAGAGTACAGAGGGGAACAGACAGGCCTAGAGAATCTACTGTTTGGCTTATTTTTCCCTTAAGACCCTCCAACTTGATCAAGCATGAACCAATGTTAAGGATTCCTTCTTCATCCCTCCCTGGGACTGTCTCTCTAGGACTCTGTAAATCAGAATAGACAAATCCCACCTATACCTGAGGGTTGGTAGAGAAGGTGGAAAAGGATGGGATGGTGACCCAGGAGACAGGCTCCAAAAATGGGTGGAATTTCTTCCACCCTATCTTAAAGCTGCCCAAAGGGACAAGATGGCCTGATGTGCTTAGGCAGTGTCCTTTTTTTTTTCCTCTCCACATTTATACAAGTTTGTGCTCTTGCAAGCTTTGTTTTTGATACTTTGATGATTGACAGTGTGCATGTGTGACGTCAGGTTTGCTTTTTGGTATATCCTTCTCTCCTGCCCTGTATGGCAGCAACCATGGGAAGGTACTGAATTAGAATGAAAATTTAGAAGGCAAAACAGAAAGGAAACCTTTTTTTTTTTAATAATGTAAACCACTGAAAAGGCTTCCTTTTATCCAAACACCTCTATCTGCCTGAGGACACTGGGAACAAGGAAACCACAGCTCTTCAAGGAGCAGCAGTGATCTCAGGAAGCCCACATGGCTCAGCCACAGGCTTGGTAACTACAGCTTGGGAAAAATCAGTTGGAGAAGTGTACAGCAGGAAAGGGCAGGTGGTTCAGCTCTCTGAAACTCACCCCCTACTTGATCTTTTCTCTGTTGAGGGTGATGAGGAGGCCAAGCTGCAGGTTAAACCCCCCTGTCCTGAGAGAGGCCAAGAGCTCCTGGCTGAGCCCTGAGCAGAGGCCAAGCTGAAGGCTGTGAGCTCCAGGCAGGGACCAGCTCTGTTATGTGTTTGTTCTGCATCTAGCACAGTAGGGATCTCTAGGTGCTACTGCAATACAATGAATAAACAATACAGTTACTCCAAAAAGTCAGTTTCTTCTATCTTGAGACAGTTTGTTAGAAATCATTTGACTTGGATTTTAAATAAACATTTTAAATATACTTTAAAGCAACTCAGCGTAGAAGTCTCTGGAAAAATCCAAACGGATGATTTTGTTTCCTATTCACAGAAATCCTCCCCAGGAACTCCAGGCAAACTGTTGGCTATTTTTTTCAAGAAAGACACAAAACTTTTATCAAAACCAGGCCTTTCAGATACTGGGAGAATTGACACCCAAAGCCTCATCAGCGTGGGCCTGTTTTCTACTGCACACAGATGAGCAGTGGCAGATCCCAAGTCTCAAGTCAGTAAGGACTGAAGGAACAATTTTTCATAATGTGGAAAAACACAGGAATGATTCTTGTGTTGCTTCTGTGTGCCATAGAAAACCATTACAATGTAGGGGAAAGGAGATGGTATGTTACTGGAAATTTGGCAACTTGTTTACAGTAGGCTTCAAGTTGGCCCCAAAGAAAAGTTCTGCTTGTGGCAAGTGTCAAAGGATGGGTCCATGAAGGGGCAGACAGTGCTGGGGATGGGAGACCCATGGCATCAGGTTTTCCTCATCTTCTGCTGCTGCTGGGGCTCAGTCTCCCCATGTCTGGAGTCTGTGCACCCTTTCCCCTTCTCAGCACCTCACACACCAGACATCAGGTGGGGAAACCATGGGAGAGCTGTATTCACTGTAAGGTATCAGAGGAGACACAGCCATCCCATCTGTCCTGCCTCTGAAATGCAGGGAATACACTGAGGCAACACCACTCCTGGGACATGACTCCACTGGGGCCCCTTTGTGCTCCTCTCCCAGGAGAGATGCCACAATCCCTCCATCCTGACCAAAGCAAGCACAGTGTGCTCCCAATCACTGGAAAATGGAAAATGTGCTCAGGCACAAAAAAATAAAAGAAGCTGAACTAGTTCCTCTCCATTCTTTTCCCTTTCTGCATCTTCAAAATGCTGCTTTAAAGTATTCCTGAAGTATGTGCTGTCCTTCCCATGCCTGCTAGCCACGGGACGTCATTCCCTAGCAAACACTGTTTCCACAACCTCATCAACATGAGACCAGGGTAGATTTCCATTGCACACCAACCAGGAGATGCTGGCAATGGTATATCTGTTCCAGATCAAGTTGTTAAACAAAACCAATCACGTCCCTCTTGGTTTTATGGGAAATATGGAAAGAGAGCCAGACAGGGTAGAAGCAAAATCACAACCAAAATGGAAACGTGAAAACAAGAGGAAGGAAAAGCTGCATCCGTCTTTAAAAGGGAGCTTTGCAAGCCCTGGAAAATACTGGAAAGAAAGGTGCAGCATTTCTGACACATTATTAAGTAATTTCTAAATTTCTTAGCTGGGCTAAACTCTTGCCTGGCTACATATCTGAAACCCTGCTGTCTCCTTTCCTCAGTCTGACGGTGGCAATGACTGGCAGGAGCCAGGGCAGCACAGACTGCAGTCACACGTGGTTTTACTGCAGTGCCTGTTATCTCTACAACTCCCACCCCTGCACCTTCAGCACATTTTGTTAAAGAAAACGGGTTCATGTTCTGAAAACTCCTGTGCCAAACCTCCATGCAGACTGAACTGACTTCCACAACTGAGTTTCACATCTCTGGAAACAGCAGCACTCCTGGAAATGCAGACTGACCTTTATCAGCACCAATGTACAGCTGCCACACCACTCCCAGTGACACCAGTACAGTTTGCTGAGCCAATGCAAAACCATTTGGCTTCTCTCTTGCTTTACAGTTTCTCTCTACAGATAGAAACATGGATATGGAGTGCTAACAGAGTCTGGAAAACAGACTGACAGGACTGGGAATAGAAATCTCAGTCCATGACTGAAACCATGCTACCACAGCTCACTGCCACAGCAGAAATCCCCTGCAGTTTGTCAGGCACACATGGTATCACTTTCTGCCTTAAATAATTAGCTTTCTGAAACAGCAACACATGTAAAGGTAAAGTAACTCATTTATGTGCACATGTCCTTGTCCTTTCTAACTTAGTGAAATCTCACTCCTTTCACCAGATCCTCTCAAATGCACAACTTGCCTCACCCCAAGCCCAGGGAACCAACACCAAAGGAAGTGAATCAGCAGATTGTGTTTAATTCTCTTACAACAGACATGTTCAAGTGTTTCCAGCTATTGACCTACTGCTATTTGTAGTCCAAATTCCATTCTCACTCTTAATTGCTATCTATGAAATTAAGGGAATTAAACCCAACATTAACTGGACTGGTGTGGCTCTTCTGCTCTGCCAAGCATGTTCTCATGTTCAAATCTGTCAGAAGCCAAGTATCACAGTCCTCTCCTGCCTCTCCTTCGTGACTGCTGAGACACTTGCAATCCCCATGGAAATGCTCTATACTCTTCCTCAGCGCTGAAATCATCAGTAGTACAAAGGCCTGAAGTGGAGGGTAAACCAATAACCAGTGAAGATGTGCCAGAGCAACTCTGGATGCCAAGTAACATCCTCCAACTCCCTCAATTCCGAGCAGCATTGTCACAACATTCACGTCACACTGTCAGTGACCCCCACCTGTCATTCACATGGGAAATGGGAGAAGAACCACCTGACTGGGAGCTCCTCATAGAACCTTTTGAGACCAGTCAGAGGTAAAAATAAGATGTTATTTAAAGAGATCTGTCCTGTCCTTGGGCAGAAATTTTCATCCTTTTTCTGTTCACTGCAACTCAGCTTTGAATTTCTCAGAGGGAGTCCAAGGGAGCCCCGTCCTGCCAGCGCTGCCCAAGGGCAGGACAGCAAGGAGGGCCATGCAGTAGCTCAGCACGTTGATAACACATTCAGGCTCAGACTAATTTCTTTTGAGACATGTTTATTCTCTGCCCACACCCAGGCCTGCCTATGTATTTTTTTTTTATAATCACAGGTGCCAGTGTCAGCAACAGGAACACGTGGAGGCATGGCTTTATCTGGAGGCTAATGCTGCCTCATGTGAACCCTGCTTTGATCTTCCACTGACACTTCCTGAGAAACACAACCATCATGTGGCTCCTGCTACTCACTGCACAAACAAGCAGGGCAGGGAGCAGGCACAATGCTGCAACATCCCCCAGATATCCATCATCACCTCTGCTACACACCAAAAACAAGTTTAGGGAAAAATGGCAAAGTGGCCCTAGGAATAAAATCTGATTACAGTCTTTTAGTATTCACATCATGTAGACTAAGGAGTGTACACAAACATACTCTTCCAAACTTTAGCAGGAACTCGTAATGTTTTCTACTTGGAAAACATTATACTGTTCAGAGGAAAAGGCTACTGGTAAGCAACATGTACACCAGACAGAAGGAAAACAATTTTAAGGATTTCTCTGTTAGCTTTGGGCATTACAAGTCAGAAAAAAACCAACTTATGAAAAGTAAGTAAAATACTATTTAGGCTTAACATAGTAACAAAAAACATAATAATTTAGAGGGCTTTTTGGATTGGGAAAGGGGAGGGAATACAACAAAGCTTCAGGACTTCAGCTAATATTCATTAAATATAAGATTCAACAAAAAGGAAATTTTACTGCAAACCATGCTGGCTTAGTCCTTCCATTTCCTTGTAACTGGCTGTGGCAGCACTTACAGCTGGAGGCAGCCTGCTGGCCCCCAGGTCTGCTCCACACACAGCTGGCCTTGCTTCCTTGCAAAATCATCATTTGATTAATTTATTTATAGAAAAGAGCAGACCCCAGGGGAAGCAGCCTGCCCCCCCAGAGGAAAGTGTTCAGCCAGAACTGCTCCACCCTGACATACCAACCCAGATTTGCAGAGAAGGGTTTCCTTTCATGAACAAGAACTACTCTCACCCTTCTGTTCCTGGTCCTCAGATCTCACTGGCAGAGGTTTTCCCCTAAATGCCATTATTTCCTAAACACAGTATAAATACACTTTGCAGCAGTTCAGGTTTGAATTGCAAAAATGAATAAAATGTTAGGTTTTGTCAAAATAGCTATTTTAAGAGAGCACTCTAACTAGGCAGGAAAGGCACTTACTTTAATGTCCCCCCATGGAACTAGAGTTGCAATAAAAGCTTGAAATAATACTGGCTACTGCAGCATTACATTTTCCAAACAGATCACCAGACAACTTAGTATTTCTCAAAAACCTGATATAAATATGCCAGACAGAGCTGGTCAACCAACTCAGTGGCAGAGCTCAGCCAGAACTCGACCCCTTGGCCTGGGGCCTGGCAGGCAGTGTAACTCTATCATGTGATTGCCTTGATCCAGAAGATACTCTCCAGCTTTTCCAACTGCAGCTGTTGGAGGAGTGCTGCCCTTCCTGAAACAGCCCTTCCAGGGAACCCTGTGAAACACAAGGGGCTATATCCAGGTTCCTTTTCCATTGAGTGTAATGTGGATTCATTTACTTCAGGCTGAAATTTGTCTGCTTAATATTCCTCGCTTTACAACGGAAGATTTTATCCCCGGTGAAATTCTGACTGGATTTGTCATTAAAGGAAGCTGTAACAGAGCTGATTTACCACAGAAAACTCTTCCCTCACACACTGCCCCCAGCAGCACAAACCCTCACCTGGATATTTCTCTTTTAAAACCAAAAGCTTATGGTGCTGCCTACAGTTAAGTTGTGGCTTTCCTGAATCCACCTACAAATGTGCCAGTCAGAATATGTGCAATGCCACTTTGGGATGTAACCATCAGTCCGTGCAAAACTGAGCAGCCAAGCTTGGACTGATCCCATCAAACTCATTCCACCTTGCCTAAGACAGTGCTTCCAGTGATGACTACTCCTAAAAACAACAGATCTGGGTTATATTTGTGACACAGAGACAGCAAGATCCACTGCTCAGCTCCTGGGATGCCCATCCCTGCCAACTGCCCCTCACTGCCTGTTCTTTGCAGGCTCCCTTAATAGCTGGTCAGACACTGCAGAGTCTTTAATGTCAGGGCTGTCTCCTCCCTAGAACAGCAATATGGTTTGAAATCTAGCTTGCAGAAGACAGAGCTGTGTTTATACTTGACAGAAGTTACCCAATTTGGCAATGATTCCTCCCATCATGCAAGTGTCATTGCAGTTGCTGCCAAACGCTGCAGAGGCAGAGTTCAAACACGACCTCCAAGCCTGGAAATATGGTGAGGAAACATGTTGCCCAGTGCACATGCTATGTGTTTGCACTTGTCTGAAAGTGCTAAGCACTAATAAAAGGTGGTGTTGTGAAAAAGGTGTTGTTGTCATGCAAAACATAAAGCTGAAAAAGTCTAAAATATGACGTGATGTTATTTCCAAGGAACTTTTTTTGGAAAATCTCTGTAACTCTTTTTGAAAATACCTCCCTCTCCTCTAAGTCCTTGGTTTTGGAATACTCCTTACATTCTTTCAAGTGTCTTTGTAATCCACCCCTCTTTAATTCCCTTCCTTCCCTCCAGTCCTGTGCTATGAGAACCACCTTGGCTGAGAGGCACTGGGCACCATTTCAGAAAGAACATGTACAAAACAGCACTGCAAGGCTGGAGGTGGATCAGCAGGGCTGAACAATCCACGTGTGGGCTGACATGGAGACTCCATACTACTCTTTTTCTTTCCAAGAATACAGGAGATTGAAGGCTTCCCTGTGCATGCAAAACCCATCCTTGCTGATAAGATCCTTTGGTGCAGGGTTAGTGTGACCTGCCAGACAGCTGACTCAGGGCTATTCACAAGCTGCAGTTCCAAGCAAGAGCATGTAAACGTTGTAACACCCCCTGTGCCTTCAGATACTGAAAACTAGCTGGGAGGAAGAGTTTGTTGCTGCAGAAGGTGTTGATTCTGTTACACAGGGAATAACTGCACTCCCCACTCCCAGTGCAGACCCCTCAGATGACACAAACTGGACTGGTTTCTGCTCCTACAGTTCCCCATTACTCCTTCAGTCATCTCTCTTAATCCACACTAGTTTCTGTCTGACATGCTCAGGCACCCCAAGGCTGCATACAACCCTCCAGCTTGGCTCTGGCCTAAGGGAAGAAGTGCCCTGTGCCTGTCACCCCTCGTGTCAGGCAGGGAGGAGCTGATCTGCACGCTCCCAAGTACGCAGTTCTCTCCTGTTTGGAATGGCCACGTGAAGAAGGTACCCAAAGGCTCTTAGGCTTTCACATCCCTTAGGTGTCTCCTGCCTGGCTGAATAACAGCCAGTCTTGCCTGAAAGATGAAACTTCTCTATGCAAACCAGAACAAATCAGGCAGGCAACTGGAAACACAATAACCTGTGCTAGTGTCAAGTGACAGTGTGACTTGGACTTGTGCGGCAAGTCAAGATGTCACATGCTGGCTCCTGCTGCTTCTTAACATAGAAGGGCATTGGCAGATTTTGACAGAAAACATGCAATGATCATCATGTTGACATTACTGCTGCATACAAATCATGGTTCCAAATGAATGGTCCAGCATAGCTACCAAAGTGGAAATACTCCTTAGTCTTGGACAGGAAGAGAGGTGGGTGCAAGAAAGTTCCCTCTATAACACAACCCTGCCACATGTTATCAGTCCAGACCTACTTGACTAATACAAGCAATAATATACAGTTCTGCTTACGAAGGAGGAAACAAGCAGGATTTTGCAGATTAATTTTGCAGTTTATTTTGTATTTGCCCTTTGGCCTATTACTACTCCAATAATCACCTCCTTTGTCTCAGCTCTTTTTAGAGGAATGAGCTTATGGAAGAGCAATACTCCTGTCAAAAAGCTGCTTAAACCAAGAACAATCTTTGTTTTGTGAGCCAAAAGAAACATTTTCTTCTTACGCTTGGGTTAAGGGAAATAGGAAGCTGTCAAAGAAGCTGTTTTTCAATTATCTCTTCCCATATCCTCAGCAGCAGCAGCCAGCATCCCTCTTCAGCCTATTACTCAGGTGGAGTTAAAACCCCAAAGGCTTATAGGAAATGCTATATATCCTACAGTGATCCCTATAACTAACCTCAGCAGTTCTTACCAACCAGAGCAGAACCAGAAAGCTCCCAGGAGTCTGAGCTATTGACAAAACAAATGACTTAATGAAAAGGGAACACATTAGGGACACTGGTGACTCTGGGCAGGCAGGCAGCTGTTCTCATGGCACAGCCCAAAACACAGTGGGTAAACGTGGCTGGCTGAGGTCACACTCCCCCATGGGGTTTACCTTGACCAGCTACAGAGATACAGATACTCGCAGGGCCTGGCTGTCCCAGTGTGTTTGCTCTCTAAGACGGGCACTTCAAACGATGATGTCACAGGAAACCACAGTAAAAAGGAATTATTTTGTTACCCTTTCCCTCAAGCCTTCCTAAGGCTGATTAATTAGTGCAGCAGTGCTGCTTTGCAGGCAGCTGATGATTAAAGCCTACCAAAGGAAGCACTTCACATTATGTCAGGGAACACGAATTTTTCATGTATCTTTTTGCCTTGCAGAGATGGCTTTTTGATGTGAAGGGAGATAAGTCAAATCAGATTTATATGTTATGCTGCCAGCCAAAGGAAAAGGGGAAAACCCAGGCCCTTTAGCCACTCTGCCATCAGACATTCCTGCCAGTTGCAACCACTGCCATAGAAAGAGCCCAGCTCATTACTGTGGAAGCCATCCCCAAAACTCTTCCTGTGTGAAGATGCCAGTGAGCAAAGACTGTTCACACAGATTCTCTCCAGCTTCATCTCCCAGCCCCAGTTTTAAATACTGGAATCAGTACATATGCCAAGATGATTCTGTTAAAAACCAATATGCAATGTGTTCCGAAGTCCTGCTCCATGGACACAAACCTCTTAACTTGACCCCTATCCTGAAAGAACTGGGATACTTTCCAACAGCAACAAGCTCAAAAGGGCCATAGCACAAGGATATGAGCAAACCTGTAAATAGTTAAAGCCATGAGTACTTGTACAGTGAAATGGCACAGACATTGACAACGTGCACTGAAAAGTCTCTGGATTTTTTTAAGTTGTTTTTTTAAATCCATGAACCTCAGCAACATTTTATTGTGCTTCTTTTTCTCCTCCTTTCCCACTTGAACTCTGTGCATGTTCAAGGAACCTGCGGAAAACTGACAAATAAAGAAAGCTTCCTCTTTGGTTCCTCTTTTTGTTTTGCAGAGAGATGTTGACGCTTTGTGTGTCCTCTGCACGACCTCCGGTGGAGAGGTAGGAAGGAAAAGGCTGAGGACACAAGGACTGAGTGTGGATCTCCTACATGGTACTTGGCAGAAGTGGCTGAATGGGTGGAGTTATCATGTCATGCCTCCTTTCTGCTCCCACGTAATAAGAAAATACCTGAGTGATACAGAATTATCAGTGGTGACGAGCCTGACCTTGAGACACACAAAGGCAGCCACAAGATTCAGCAGCTGAGGACAAACTGGGATATAAAGGCACTTCAAATCCCACACAGTTACCAAGCAACAATTTAACCTCTGTTTTCAAAGGACAGCTCTCCCTGCACAAAGTGGGTCATTTCTTCTATGTCAAATTCAAAACACACAGACTGTAGCTGTGTTCACTCAAACCAGTTATTCTGCCTATACCAGGCACTTCCTAGTGCTGTCTTAGGCTCAAAGTAATTCTGGGCACCTTATGGAAAAATCCTTTGAACAATCCAACAGAGGATGTGTTCAAATCATCCCTTTTTTATCCCCAGAGAAGACACAGGACTTACACGAACACTTCATGTTTGATCAGTGGATGCTCCATGGTGGAGCATCGACAAGAGCTGCCCCATGAGCGGCCTGGGGACAACCTCTGGGTGAGCAACACAGGGCACCAAAGTGAGCTCATATCCCCCAGAATGCCTCCTTTGACCTAAAACCTCTGCCCAAATCCTTGCGCAGAGCCCCCGGAAACGCGCCGGGCTGGCACCCACCAACACGGGAATGCCCTTTACGGAGAGTGGGCAAAACGCCCGGCACCAAAACAAATGGGCTCTACCCACGCCCAAAGAGCCTCACTCAGGGCAGCTCCAAACAGCCTCCACAGCAGCTCTGGAGAAATGCTCAGGACCAGTGCAAAGGGGTTGGTTCTCAGCGCTGCCGCCCCCGCTGAGGTCAAACCCTCACGAGCAACCTCCACAGAAACCAAGTCAGGCCCAAAGTCATTCCGTACAAAGGTGACCACTGCAATGCTGTCTCAAATGTGAGCCAGAGCAATCTCTAAGTGGCCCAACCTCCCTTCTTCCCGGTGCTGCCAGAGGAGAGACAAGTGCAATGGAGCAGCAGGACACTAAAGGAAAGCACGGGTGACTTCTCTTGTCCATAGCACAACCAACCCCACATTTCTCATCTTGGCTTTGTAAGCTTGGGAGGCAGAGCTGTCTCTGGGCTCCTCACCATGTAAGGTGCCCCCTTGGTCCATGCCCTCTCACACTGCAAACTCTCCAGCGTGACCTCTCATCCCACAGCCCCCACCCTGCGCTTTATTGCCCTGGCACAAACCCCAGCGCTGTGCTCGCCGCGGGCTGAGGGCACGGCCCCGTCCCCACCCGCAGGAGGGCAGATCCCTGCGGATGAGCCACTGAAACTCTCTCTGATGGAGCAGCGCAGCATTACAGCACCCCAACAGGTCTGACTCCTCACCATTGAGCTTTTCATGGAAAGTGGATTCTGTTACTAATTACATCCAGCTACACCCTTCTTGTGACAAACACCTATTCCACCCTGTGCTTACTTGACAGAGGATGGTTAAGAGGATTTCCCTGGAAAGAAACCAACTACAAAACAGCATTTCCTCCTGCTTCATACACTGTATCTGATTAGTTTCATTCCCCTGTGCTGTTAAATATCAAGTTCTTCTGTTACTGGACTTATTTTGTTATATATATGCACACAGATATATATTCATGTAAGTACTATCCTTACATTTTTTTGTGTCTCCAAAGCAGACCACAGCAGCTTGGAAAAAAAAATTTAATTGTACTTGCTTGGAAAATTATTTTTTGCCTCTTCCATACGGCACATTAATGTTTTGTAATGCATGAAGAATACTTCAGACATGATTTTCCTCCCATATTGTGGAAAACCTGGGGCAGCTCCCAGCCAAGTCACCCAGGAGTGTGGCAAAGGGCAGTCACACCCACTCCGTGCAACAGTGGCTGCAGACAGCCTAACGAAACGCTTTGATGTGGGAACGGAGGAGCCAGTGGGACAAACTCATGTTCCTGGGGTGGGAAATGAAAGAAGAGTCCTTTCTAACTTTTCACCAACCAAGAAGCAGGGTTGTATTTGGTGCTGGCTGAGCAGGATCCATCCACAGACCAAGCATGACACCTATAGCAGCACATCTTTCTTCTACTCAAACTTGGAAGGGCCACCTGTGCAGGCAGGAAAACTTCAGATCTTAGTGCCAGTGGCTCCCACAGTCTGAGACAATGCTCGGTCTGCACTACAGGAGTGGGAATCAATCCAGAGTGGATAACTTCTCAGGGCAATAGTTTGTCCTGCTGAGAGCCCAGCAAACCTGCAGGAGGGTGGCATAACCCTGCACCTCAGGGTACCCCGAGTCCCCCATATGCTGGTCTCAGATTCAGACACCAGGTAATTAATTTTGGTGAGTAACATAAAACCAACCTGTTGGAAGGCACTGAGTGCACAGAGAGCACAAGCACTATAAATCCATGCACTGCCTCAGTGCTGCCTCCTGATAAAGCACTCTGACTTCTGATAAAGACAAGCTCCTGAGCTCAGGGCAGCTGAAGGCAGAGGTTCCAAAGGTCTGCAGCACCAGGACTGCTCTCATGCAAAGCAGGTGTTTTCCTGCACTGCAACACGGCAGGAGCACCTGTCCCTGCTTGCTCACACCTCAGGCTGCACCCACAGGATGCAGCTCAGCACTGAAAGCAAGCTGGGGTTGAAAGAAACTTCCAGATCTTTCCACTGCTCTCCTATTTCCAGACTGTAGCACAGACAGATTTTTCATCTAACATTAACTCCCTTAGGCCTCTGCTTTATGGACTGAGATGGTATTTTTCCCTTCTTCCCTGGCTGCCCTCAAACACTAGACAACAGGTATTTGGTCCAGATAAAAGAAGATGCAAGTGATTCTGTAAATACCAGAACTGTCATCCCCATCTGTGGCATGACAATGATCCAGAAAAAGATGTGTCCAGGCCCTATCACCAGCCCTGCAGTGCAAGCCAGGAAAAGACCAAATCACAGCTGTGAAATTTGTCATTTGAGTTTGTTGTTTTAAAAGTAGAGGGGCAAGACTAGTGCAAGTAAAGTAGTGAAAGGTGAAGGAAAACATCATAAAAAATGGGAGTATGATGTACAATTACAAATCTGCAGTGTAAGGAAGGAGTGGACAAGTTATCTACTGAGCTTTTGGGTCTCCAGAAATGAGAAGGATGTTGACAGTGCCCTGGGACCCACAAAGACATGAGAGAAAGACAGCCCAGTGCCTTTCCCAGGCTGCAGAAAGCATTAATACCCAACTGATGCAATTGAAGCTGTGTGCAGCACTGTCACTCCCTCCCTTGCTCTGTCAGGCTGCTCCTAAATGAGCTCTTAAAGCCATCCAGGCTCAGTCAGCCCTCCCTCCCCCGACTGTCAGGTTTCTGTGGAAAGCCCATTGCTCCCTGGGGTCATTTTCATTGCACTTCAGCTCTTCCAGGAACTGAGCCGTGCTGGCAGTCCCTCCTCTGCCACACGCCCAATCAGCACACCGAGGGAGGCATTTCTAAGGAAGCTGATGGAACATGCTTTATTGCTCTATTACAACGAAAAAAGAAAGAAGGAAAAACCCCAAACCAACACCCACTGCTTTGCTCTACCAGTAAATTCTATGAAGCACAAAAACCCAGAGAGCAAGATGGATCAGCTGGAAATAACATTTAAGGAAGCAAACAAAGATGATGAACTTTCCCTGGAGTCTGGAAGGGACGTAAGACCCACACCTGACCTGCACCTTACACCTGACAAGGGGTCTCAGTTTGGGGAGCAATGCCTAGAAAAGAGGAAAGATGGCAGTTTTACAAAGTGTGAGCTGTGAGGCAAAAATCGACTCAGAATCCACCCTGTGACAGGAACTGCTGTTCACTAAGCAAACCCATCTCCAGTGACTGGCACACCAAAGTGGTGGAAGGCCAAGGACACCAAGCACATACTCTCTGTACTGTAGTAACTCCCAAAGCAACTTATCTTCCTGCTGCATTCAGCTTCTGGAATGATTCCCAATGTTGTGAAGAGAGCACTGCAAAGCTGGGACAGTCATACTTTGGTTACCTAAAATGTACATCCCAGTGGTACATCCCCTCACACAAGATGACCCCAAACTACAGTTATTTATAGCAACTGGCCTTCTACAGATTTCTCACCTGAGGTTTTCTAAAGGCTGTATGAAAACGTGTTAAATTCACCACAGGTGTAATTTTATCATGGCCAGAATTTATCCTTAATCCACATATTGATGCACAAGTTGCTGAAGGTTATACAATTACTCCATGGATCTCTATCCCACAAAACAAAGCAATTCACTACTAGGCAGTACCTCCAAACTAAAGATTGGCATTCTAAGTCAGGAAGCATTCACAATTAATTTAGGGAGGTGAAACATTTTATCCATCTACGTAGGCCAGACAGGATGCAAACATTATTGTTCACTTTTACATTTTATTGTCTTGGGCTCTTTGACATAAGTGCACATCCCTGCCACCTGAGGAGAAGATCCAACTGTGTGCAACGTGAAGGGCTCAGATACACCTGAAAGGCAGACAATAATCAGCCTGAAAGATGAACTGATACCTTCTATTTATGGGAGTAAATTCACACAAAGTCGCATGTATCTGCCAGATTCATGAATTCTAGTTAAAAATTCCTTCAGCAGTCACAGCTAGAAAACAGTATTTTCAAATTCCTACTATTTCTGAGCAGGAGACCCCACAAAGAGCCCAGTGCAGATGTGGCTGCTCTCCCCAGGAAGACCCAGGAGCAGGGAAGGAGAGCCCAGTGCAGATGTTCTCCCCTCGGCAGGTTATCCAGCCCCAGGTGTGCCCTTTCCTGCTCTGGGCAGCAGAGCTCCAGTGCTGGAGCACCACTGGGTCTTCCTGCCCAATGAGGCATTGCTGGTGGGGGGGCAAATCATGCAAACACCTCCCATTTGCAGCCAGGCAGCTGTGGAGGCTCAGTGTTTCCAGCTGTGAGGTCAGTGAGGGCTGTGACAGTGGGGGATCGGCCTCTGCATTGGATTTACTGTTATCACAGATGGTTTGCACAGCTTTTGAACTGCTTAAACATCCCCTTGGGACTGAGAAGCACCAATAAAGACAACTGCTAATGCCTTATTCCAGGAAATTGTGTTGTTCCTAAACCTTTCACCTGTCTCTGTTCTTCCAGCCTTCTCCCAGACAGTTTATTCTCTGGTTGCATGAGACTTACAAGTGGGAAGGCAAACAAACAGGGAGAGAGACACAGGATCCAGAGGGAACTAATACACAGGCACTTGATCCCACTGCAGCCATATGGTGCTGTGAATACCTTTGGAAGCTTCCTGTCCATTGCTGAGCAAGAAACTGCACAGGCTTTCCCTAAACCTCACCCAGGAGCCAGTTCACAGGAAAAGCCTCTGCCAATGACAGCACCAATGTCAGGTTGCACAGATGTCTGCCCTGGCTGACCAGGCAGAGTCCCATGCCTTCTGCACCCTTCTTAGGACACCATAAAGAGACCAGGACCACTTTTAAACATTAGACTGCAACTATTCCCACTCCTCTCCAGCTGCTCCATGCTCCTTGATGTGCCAGTCCCTGCTGTCAGCCTGCAGTTCTGTGGAGTCAGGCAAGTGGGATTTTCCACTGCAACTCTTGGCATGACAACGTGGCACAGAGAACACCACAGAGGAGGGAGGGCAAAAGCTGCCTTTAATCTTGGAGCCAAAATGCCATGTGGCACAATCCAGTTAGCCAAAGGACCATGGGTAGCCAGCCCAAGCTGCAGGGTCTGCAGCCATTCCCAGATTCCCAATCCCAGGCATTGCTCACCACTCGCAAGGAAACTCACTCAGGCAGGAACGACCAATCCATTTAAAGTGTGAAAGAAAGAGGGTTCTCTGACAGGACAAAGGAAGACCTGTAACAATAAATCTGTGCTCAGGGAGTGCTAGGATCTGTTTTCTTTAGGATACCAGTTTCCCCGTAGGAAAAGCAAGCTGAACATCTTCCTTATCCTTCAGATTAGGTAACAAATTCATAAAAACTTAACTCCTTGACAGCTCCTTTGAGGAATCATTGCACAGCTTGCTTGAAAGCAAACAGCTGGAAATGTTGAGACTTGTTTTACCCTTTGGAGAGACACTTAACAAACGAGTTATGTGCAAACTTCAAAGCAAACCTTTGCTAGAAGGAAAGAAAATGCAACAATGTATGAATAAAAATCTCACAAAACTTCACAAACCTAATTGCTCTACTCCTCCTCCACTGATGTGAAATGGCAGGAAGAAGTTTCTGTCATCAAACCCCTTTCTTGGCAGTCAGTAACAGCTGAAATGCAGGTTCTATCCATGCAAACAGCAGTTTATAACTGAGTGAATAATGACATGAGGCACCTGCACATATTTATGCAAACTGCACAAGGGAAAAGGAGAGAAGAAAGATTTCTTTTGTTTTCAACTTGGTATAGAATTTCTTGGCTTCTCTCTGCTCCATCCCATCTCTACTTCAGAAAAGCAACAAGTCACAAACACGAGGAGTCCTGAGTATTTTAAACATGTGATTGCATCCAAAAGAGTATTTGGTGAATGATGGGAAAAACGGAGACATGTAAGGAAAAGCTACTTACACTGTTTTAGTTACATTCAGGCACAAGAAAGATGCCCTGAAAGGCCTGGAAATAACCCTGTTAGAGCAGAGCATCTACAAACAACCCACATTTATCGTTCTCCCAGTTCCTCAAGGACTTTGCACAGAAGAGTAACCAAAAAGGAATTGAAACTGTTGGGGGGAAAAAGGAAGACTCCAGTTGAAGAGTCCACGGGCAATCTTTGAAAGACAGCTGCTCAGAGTGTGCATTGCCCTTCAACAGTGCCTGCATCAACCTCTCACCAGCAAAAATTAAAGAGACAGGAAGAAGCAGTGATAAGGAATCACCTCCTGCCCAGCACTCACCCCTCTGGTGTGAAAGCACAGAGGGAGGAAGCATCATGTCCAGGGAGAGGGGTTGAGGGAGGGTGGACTGGAGGGCCCAAACTCAGGATTTCAGGTGCTTCCAGGTGAGGAAGGAGCAAGCAGGGCCCCTCCAGACCACAGGCAGAAAGGATGCTCTGAGTGCAGCCAGCAGAGCTGCTCCTGGCTGTGGCCTCAGGAGACTCACAAGTTCTGGGGAACATCCCACTGTGCCTCCCTTCCAAGTACCCTGATGGCAGGGGGTCCCTGCCCACCTCCCCAGAGAGCACATGAAGTTATTAGAGAAGATTATCCATGCACAGCACAGTAACCCTTTTGTTATCTTTCTAGGAAACAGCTAAGCTGCCTGATCTCCTACCAAAAACTAAAAAGCAAATTAAATGTTAATAAAACCCTAATAAAGAGCTACTCTTCTGCATTTTAATTGGTTGTTCATAGAAACCAAACACATCTAACAGACAGACTAAGAAAATGAAAGGCAACAAGGAAGTTGCTATGGCTTTGATGCAAGAGCTACTCCA
The DNA here is from genome assembly GCA_013396695.1 of Sakesphorus luctuosus. NCBI lineage: Eukaryota > Metazoa > Chordata > Aves > Passeriformes > Thamnophilidae > Sakesphorus > Sakesphorus luctuosus. The sequence continues at coordinate 67,259 of VWZD01003507.1, read as the reverse complement.
GCAGCATAATCCTGTGAATCCATTAAGGTCTTTTACATGAAGAGCAAGAACAGCTGCCTCCCCCACAAACACAAGCATATGCTTCTTCCCAAACCAAGGGCATATGTGAGCTGAAGAGACTCTGCTGGCTCTCATTTTGTGAAAGTTTCTCCACAGTGGAAAAATACAGAGGAAATAACAAACAATGAAATGGAGAAAAAGCTTAAAAGCAGAATCAGAAAGTCTGACAACACCAGAAGCAAAATCACAATACATACATGGGGAGAAAGAGGTTTGGGGGCTGACTGGTACCTGAGAAAGGCATTAAATGTAAAAGCAAAGAAACAATCTGCTATGTCTAGGGGAAAGCTGATGCAAGCAGCCCTAGAAGATAATGCATCTGCTGGCTGGAGCACAACATGACAGAGCTGTGGTTGTCAGCTTGAGTCAAAAAAGAGCAGCAAAACTTCAGGGTCAGAGCTGGAACAGAGTTCACAGGACTTTTCAAAGAGTAGGACTAGACTGGGAATAGTGTGCAGAATGATAATATCCCAATAAAATTCATGGCACTGATGATGCCAAAGCTTAAGGGACTCAGCTGGTCTGGCCAGAAGGCCAGAAAACGTGACTCCTTGCCTCTGTCTTTGAACAACTTGCCATGGGTTTGCCCTCCTCTCCCAGGACAGTGAACCTTCCACGTGTGCACTATCCCAAAAACTGGAAAGGCAGGCACTGTCTGCATTGCTACAGTGGCTTAGAAAAGTACCTTGGAAGCCAACATCCAACTTAAACACTTCCTCTATTCTCTGCTAACTTGAGGTTGACCCAGAGCGACTCAGTAACTGCATGCAGAATATGTATTTAAAGCCAAGCACTATGAGAAATTCGCTCCTCCCAGGCTGCCAGCAGCATGTGAAATGATTTTAACTTGTAGTGGGCAGTAAGAAAAACATTAATTTGTCAGTGTCATGCTGAGTATTTTCCTTAGAAGCTCTGCAGGGCTTGGGAGAAAAGTTCCCATCATCTCCTGTGTTGGAATGAGGGAACATGCAGCAGGTCTGAATCCAGGACAGGCAAAGGATTGATGACAGCCATGGCACTGGGCAGCAGAAAGTGTGGGACAGCAGCACCAGGCACTGGTGCTTGATCTGCTGCATCGTGTTTCATTTATTCCAAGTCCTGTGGTTGTGGGAGGTTTCAGGGTCCCCAGAGCTCTGCCTGAGTTCCTGGCACCCTCTGCAGCTCCTACCATGGAGATCATGACTGATGGCGGGAAATGTTGACCTTTCAACTCCATATCCCTTTTCTAAATTCCTGTGGTCACTACTGCTATCTCTTGTGTAGCAAATTCTTTCTCCGTCTCCCTCAAGAAGCCAAACAACATTCTGTAGTACAGATCTGAGCAGGGCATAAATCTCCAGGCCCTTGTGTCTCTGGTAACCTTCCCAGCGCCGTGGCACGACTCCAAACTTTTGCCCCCGGCCACTGGGGAGCCCCAGGTCACTGGACGAGCTCTTTTGCCATCCTTGGAATGGCAGCGAGAATTCCCTGAAGCTCCCACAGGGCCCGGGGCCGCAGTTCCCAGAACTGGCGCTGCTGACTCGGTCTGAGCTATTCCTAGAACTGCTGGGGCTGCTCCCTCGGGCTGGGGGGCATGGCCAGGGCAGAGCAGGGGGAGGGAGGATCACAGCGCAGAGACCGCAGCGCACAGACCCTCCAGCTCTCCAGACATCCCCCTCTCCTTTTCATGTGGGTCCCAGGAGGATTATTTTGCCCTTCTTTTTCCAGTGCTGGCAATGGGTAAGCCCAGCTGCAGCCTGTCTGGACTGGCAGCTGGCAGCAGCAGCTCCCTCCTCTTCCCCAGTTCCCCTGCCCAGCCCTGTCTCCCTGCTCCTGCCCTATCTCAGCTTTGCCTTCAGTAGTTCCAGCTCCTCAATTTGAAAATGGTTCTGCCAGAGGCAGCAGCCATGCCCATGTATCACACCAAACCCACTTTCCAGCACACGTTATACCAGGAAGCATCAGTGACAACCAATACCAACAAAATGGAAACTTGCCACACAACAGCAAGGTTTAAACTAGGCTAAGCCTAACACAAGCAATCTAGGCTGGGCATGATCCCCACCACCTTTATGTGCAAAGACCACACACCAGGGCAGTCATGTCATCATACTTCCAACAGCACCCTCATTTTATAGGGCAGCTTTTCTGCCCCAGGCTTTCCCAGGAGTTCCCAAGGAGCCACCTCAGCTCTTAACTCCACTCTAAGCAGCTGTGTGCACAGCCCAGCACACACCTAGCTATAACATTTATTTCTGGGGAAGAGATGCCTATAGCATGAGCCAGACATGGCTGGGACCAAGTTCTTTTCTTAGCTAATCCCATGTAATTTCACTGGTTCATGCACACTGTGCCACAGTGATGGAGAAGGAGCCTGGCCCACAGTCCAGCTTCCCCCAGCACAGCATTTATCTGCAGACAGATTCAGGGTTTTCAGAAGGAAGCTCTCTGAGCACCTGGCTGACAAGTAACAGCCAGAAAAACCCAGAATGGTGGATGAAAATTAGGAGCTGAAAGTAAGTAAATAAACTAAATGGGTTTCCCTGCTCTGACAGCACGCACTTTTCCTTCAATCATCTGCACTTCCATGAAAGGTGATGATATTGCTCCATTTACTGAGTTTTTCCTGGCCTGTCCCCAAGGCCACGATACTGTGTGTTTATTTGGTTTTCATAAGGTCAAAGAAACATATTTGGGTAACACACAAAGTTTACTATGGACTTTCACCTTCGTGATCTTAAACCAAGTGTGACAACTGCAAAGAAAAATATTTACTGCTGTTTACACATATTGGTGGAAGCTTTTGGAAGAGAGAGAAGGCTTTCAGTGTCGTTCCACATCCTTCTCAACAGCTTCCTTGAAAATTATTTATTACACATAAGAGGAAAAAGAAGAAAGTCAAGATCTAGACTGTACAAAGACCCACAATACATTGCTGATCCTCTTGAGACACTGACCACAGACAAGCCAGGCCCATCCAGGGAGTTACTCACACCGGTCTGCCTGGAAGAATTCTAGCAATAAGCACTGGTGTTACGGAGCACACACCTAGGGCCTCTGTGTTTATGTTCTAGTAAGCAAGTGACATGCAACACTGCCTTTTCCATGAGATCCAAACCCACACTGGCTTGGCTTATCTGCTTACTTTACCTGGAAAACCTCAAGAGGCTGGAACTTCTCGTACTTGCACACCCTGTGGTGTGGTTTGCAAATCAGGCCATCAAGCACGCACTCGATCCAAAAGGCAGTCTGTCCTGCTCTCCATGTCCCCAGACTCCACAGTCTATCTGGTGACAGTGATTTTTCTGCTTGTAGTAGCCAAGGAAACAGCCAGACATCAAGAAGATACTGAGTCTGACGCTGGACTTCAACTTGGTCTCACTTTTCCGGAAGTAACAACTGCAAAGGAAACCATTCCTTGCTACCCAAATGGAGAACAAACAGCAAAAATCCACATTCCGGAGACAACTCCAGAGGTCAGAACGTGCCAGATGGGGAAGGACATGAGCTCTTGCTGAAAAGCCACACACACTGTCCCTAGACAAACCTGCACTGGCTTTGACCCAGCAGCACAATATCTGCTGTGACCACATGGGAATGCTGAGCCTGACTTCCCTCAGATCCAAGACCTTTTCTGGCACAGAAAGGGAGGAAGAAAAGATATGATAAAATGTACACCAACATCACCAGAGGCACCACCAAGCTGTCTTACACCAGAGGTTTTCAAGCTGCAGTCCTCAGAACAGGGAGGTTTCCAGGGATTTCTGCTGCCATCCACAAAAGATGACTAATTAGAGGACACCTACCGTCAGGAGGACTTTCTGATGGCAAGGTTTGAGTTACCCATGTCAAACGTGTTGACAACCAGTCCCTTGGGTGATGAGTTGCAAACAGTTTCTCTGAGCCTCTGAATGCCTTGGGTGAGGGTTGACAGGTGATGCTCTTCCTCCTCCACCTATAATATGAGTTGTTTCCACTCCTTCCTAATTTAGCTCCTTCTGTTAAATTCCAAACAGCTTCCTTGAGTAATCATCTCTAGGACTAAGACTACAATACAGCACATCCTAAACTCATCCCAGACATGTGGGAAGGTTAACCATGTTCTTAAACCCCTCTGACTGTACCAATATATGTAAGCAGAACCCCCTTTTTGAATGGCAGGAGAATGGATGGCATCAGCTGAACTGGGCAACAGCTTTAAGGAGAACTCTTTGCATGTGGCAGCTGGGCCTCACCAGCTCTACTGTGATGAGACAGGAGAAACCTGCCTGTTAGATATTAATGTAGGGGATAAACATGCAATATACAGTTACACAGAAAATGTCTTATATCTATTTAGGTTACAGCTGCTGCAACTCTGACTGCTATTAAGTTACAGACAACAGAGCTAATCTAACTCTCACTCAGGAAGAGCAAAGTGGGTGATTTTACTGATATGGGAGAAGAAAGATGTAGGAAATGCTCCAAAAAAAACCACCAAAAAACCCAAACCAAACCCCCTTTTTTCTTCCTATTTAGAAAGCCAGGTATTATTTTTCCTCCCTGTTCACTCCAGTTCTGCTAGCCAAAACAGTGAAGCTTTGAATCCCAGAAAAACAATCCCAGATGTGATTCCACCCTTCAGGCAATGCAGAACTGCACAAACTGAGTACGTAACTCTGCCTTCACATATTGACCTCCTAATACAGAGTGTACCATCACTGCTGCCAATTTGCACACACAGTGTACTCAAGCCTGATAAATGGTTGTCCTAATTCCTTCTCCACAACTTTAATTGTGCTGCTGCTTTGTCTTGCCTTTGACAGGACCTCAGAGCTTCCACCTTTTCCCAGAAAACGTTTGAATCAGCTGAACAAGACGTTCCATTCCTTCTTTACCTCTTCATTCTGGACATATTGTTTCTGCAGCCATCAAGGCTTAACTGCACAACTATAAATAATGTCTAATCCTCAGGATGGTGACTAAACTCACTGGTTAGTGCTGCAACATCACCCACCTGCCTCGTACACTGTGTCCCCCAGGATGAGGGTGTAAGGCGGGAAGCATCGAGGAGAGAAGAGCAAGTCTGCAACAGGCTGGAGGAACAACCCCTCAATTCCTGATGAGCCAGGGAAGAGTTTTCCCTCAGCACAGAGGATGGAGCTGATCGAAGCCCAGCCAACCCTGCATAGCCAAGGATAGCAGATGCTGTGATTATTCCCTGAGCTGAAAGTGGCCCTGGTTGTACCATACACCTGTTCTGGCACATTTACACAGGAAGGAGTGAGCAGTCTGACATCAGTTGATGCCATGGGCATTCAGTACAATACAGAACCAAGTGTAAATCCCACACCAACTCACACACTGTGGCTGCTTTCATTTCCCATTTTTTCCAGGCCATATTCCTTTCAGTCTCTTCTCTTGCAGTTTATTTTCATCCTTTTCACTCCCTACATTGTTTCAACTCTTCCTTCTAAAAAGAAAATAGCTCTTCAGTTGATTTCTAGACTTCACACATTCCCTCTACATCTTACCAGTTTTCCAGAGTATTTCCAATATCCTTTATTCCCTCAACTGTGTGCCCCCATTTTCTTCTGGCCCCAACATAAATTCACAAACACATTCTAACCTCAAAGGATGAGACACTGCAAATGCAGTCAGTCATCTGTCCAACCTCACAAATGGCTACACAAAAAAAACCCGAAAAACCACAACAAAAAGCATATTTCTCTTCCTTGCTGTTCTCTGTGTCTCTCCCTATTCCTTCTGGGTGCTCAGAGATTAAGCATGACACCAACTCAAACAGCCATAGCCCATTTCCCAGTGAACTTCAGTCACCATGAAGGTAACTGCTGCTTTTTTCCAGCAAACCACTCGTGTCCCAGGCGCACCCTACAGGGCTCAATTCTCTACACATTTCCAGCAAGTCTTTCTGCCCAGAGAGCATAAAGTTCAGCGTTTGAATTGCTGGGATTTGACTTCATCAATCCTCAGAAATTCCCCACTTGCCTGTTTGCACCCCCTAGCTACACCTACCATGGCTGGGCAGCCCTGGGATTTATCACAGCAGTTTCCCCTCTGCTGTGACAGACTGCAGCTCACCAGTGGGGTTGTTAGGACTGGGACTTGGGCAAGAAACCTTGAAAGCCTGATCTGAGCAAAGTGCATCAATGCTCAGTGATGGCAGCGTGCCAAGGCTAATTACTTCACTGCCAAACAGTTTAACAGAAGCACCAAGCCAGTGTGCTCATCTTTCCAGTCCTCTCCCGTGTCTCCGAGAGCCCCACCTCTCCTTCCTTCCCTGCTGAAACATCTGGGCAGCACCTTCTCTTCTCACAACAAAGGCACAACAAGCGCCCTACGTAACAGGCTGTAATTAAATTGCAGTGGAAAACAGAAGGAGAAACCATGGTGTGAGTGTAAAGGTGCTTTAGGTCCAACTGGAGCACCTTCTCTGTTGCTCAACATGGAAACATTGAGCTAGTGCCTACACAGAAGGGTAGGTGGCAGCTGGAACAGCGCAGTGTTGGAGAGCTGCATTCCTTCTCCTCCCTTTCCTAGGAAGGCTGGGCAAATTAACTAGCTCCAAGAACTCTTTCTTCTCCATTAACATTCATCTATTACCAGCTTTATTTGCAAGGCAGTCCCTCCCATCCGCCTTCCTGTAGTCACTTCAGCCAGGCTCTTCCAGGAAATCAGACAAGAGAAGAGTGGAATCCCTCATCTGCCAACCACCCAATCACACAGCAGGGCAGGAGACTGTAAGAGAGAACTAATTTTTTTTAAAAAGAAGGCTTTTACTGTTTCTTGGGATCTGGTTTCTGTGTAGAGTGACACACAAAAACTCTTACAACACACACAGTGAGGAATTCAGATTAGGGAAGTACAGAGAGAAGCGGAGACAGCTCTGAACCAAACTTGAAAACTTGCAGATCCTCAAGTGCATGTTGCAAGATGAGAGCAACAGGTTTGTGCTAGGAACTGGAAGGAAAAAAACATCCCTGTGAAATGTTCCCATTTGAGGAGCTGCTGAAAACTTGGTTTAATTTTTTTTTTTGACACAATCTTCATGACTGAATTTGAGGAGGAGGAAGCAAATGGCAGCCAACAGAACAAAGCAAGTCAGATCTCACCAGGGACAATCTTGAGTAACTGATCCCAAATGGAAAAAATGAACTCATGTATTTTAAAGGGGTGACTTCAATTAAAAGAAACTCAAACCCAAACAGAGATTTAAACTCTTACACCATTAATATCTCATAGGTTTATTTTTAATACTTCACATTCATGTCGCTTGTGTACGTAAAAAGGTGCAACACACTGTCACGAGCTTAAATTTTGGAAAGGTTAAAAAAGAGCTGACAAAAAAAGTCTATAAATCCAAAGGCTGAGTAGCAATACTGCTTGTGCAGTGGTGGGAATGCTTCCTTACAGGTTGCTCCCTGCAGCCAAGCTAAAGAACAAGTGATCAGGGATTATAACTCACAGGACTCTGAAACAAACTTGCATTTAATTTATTGAGTGAGCTGGTCATAAAGTTTCCCTTCATCTCCTCCTGGATCATTGGCAGGCAAATACAGCTGCACCTTTGCCATCCCCTCCAGAGGCTGGGATTCAGCTCCTAAACTTCCAAAGGCCATACAGTGTCCCTACATGCACAGGGGGCGAACACGCACTGACCTGAACTGCAGGGGTAGGAAAGATGAATAAAACAGAAAACATGGAACAGTTTACTAAAGGTTTGATCCATGACTCAACAGTTTGCACAGTCTGCCCAGGAAAGGCTGGCAACCTGCAACTGAGGTAAAAATAGTGCCTTTTTTAACAATCCCACAGCCAATGAAAGCCATTTAGCAAATCCACTGAACTGCAGGTTGTTACTGCGCTGTGTTGCGACATTCTGTAACTTCCCAGAACAAAGTTTTGTCCACAGGACAGAGCCCTTTGCGCAAACCAGAAACACCCACTGCAGTTACACACATTTCAGTGTGCACACAGAGCTGCAGCCACCACTGCTCCTCAGCAGCACCTGCTCGAGCACCCACACGTGGGTGCAGCCACACACAGACACGGCAAACTGCATGTGCAGGTGTTCATTAAATTGCACCAGCAAAAGCTTCAGTAAGAGAAAGCTGTGGTCATGAACTCATCAAAGCACAGAAACAAAATAAATATGCAGCGTAGCTCTTCAGGGAAGAGGGTCTGGAGGACAGAGTCTGCAGATTCAATTTTCCCCGGGCTCTGATGACTTTATGGGAGAGACAGGTGAAGTGAAACCTGACTAGGGTAACTCTAGCCAGAGAGAGCGAGATAGAAATAAACAGTATTATTCCTGGAAAGAAGGGATAGTAGCTGTCCCTCTGCCAAAGTGCACTTCAATCCAGAGCCTATTAGCTGTGGATTCCTTTCTGTGCTCCACCTCCCAGTGTCAGGGCAACAGTCCCAGGTCTTGACGTCAAAGCTGCCTTTTGTTTGCTGCACAGACTTTCCCCTTGTGCAGGTTTAGCAGACCGAGGCATGGGAGCAGATGGGCAGAGAGCTCTGTTCTCACCAGATCTGCAAACCCAACACAAGCCTCCAAGGAAAGTTCCCTCCCCACGTTACTAATGTCAACCTTTCCAGGGAAAAAAAAAATAAAATAGTTCAGTATGTCTGAATTGTTTTACGTCTGAAGTGCCCCCTTGCTAAACTTTCCTTCAATTTGTGCCCTGTGGTTCATCTGTGGTGGTTTTATCTTGAATTATTTAGACTGCAAGCGCTGCCAAGTAAGGACTCTTACCATAAGTGTAGGACAAGGCTGTAAAACTGCGTCTTTGGCTATCAGATGTATTAGGAGAAAATCCTTGCAGAGATGAAGGATAAACTCACAGTGCTCCAGAACAGTACTCAGGGATATCAGAGAGGGAAGAAAGAATGAGACAAGGTGCTATTACAAAATCCTTCCACCTCTCCAAATCTGGGACAACCAGAGCCAAACTGGTTGTTTTTCAAAGCTGGCAGAGGAGTCTCTCCTCCACTAGTCATGGTGACCTGGGCCCACACAAGCCATTCCTCAGCCTTCTCATCCACATCATTCCCTGGCCCCAAACACAAGGTACACTGTGGGAGAAGAAGGACCTGCAGTAGAAGTCACTGTGTTCAGTCAGGCTTTTTCTGCTAAAGAGACTCTTTAAGATACAGTTACAGCAGCCACAGTAAGATTACACCACTCCTAATATAAATTTTACACTCTATTACAACCTACAGCTTTTCTGTTTAAAGGTCAATAAACAGAAGGCAAAAAGGAAAAGAGCAGTCACATAATACACACAGAAATGCGCACAGGAATCCCCTGCTACAGATTTCCAAGAGGAGATGATCAGAGTTATGATCTGGCCACATTTGTAATACTTCCTTTCAACAGCAATAAACCAGACATTTGCTGGGATATTTCACAGCACAGCTCTCCTGCCCGCCTGCCACTGAGCCTCTCCAGACCATCTCCCTCTACCTAAGGCAGAGGCCAAAGCTCTTCCTCCTTATCTCCAGATGTGTGTGTGCTGCAGGCTCTCCTCCTTCCCCTTTTTGAAAGCTGGGGAACCTTTGGCATCTTTCCTTCTGGTAAGACACTCTAAACTAGCACTTGCTTTTATGATTCTTGCAGGAGTATTGCTGACGGCTTTGTACACCTTTAACTGAGTGGAAAATCTTGACTATTATCTCCTGGCTCAGGCACAGGGCCAGCACTACTGGATGCAGCATTCCTAGGCTATTAGTAGCTAACAAGATGAGCAGCAAATGCTCCTGCTAATGAAAACAAAAAAGAAAAAAGAGGCAAAGAAACAAAGAACAAAAGATTCTCAAATAAAACAGAAAACTCTACGCTCAGCCCAAGCTGAGTTTCATCCCTTGTAAAGTGGTGATTTGGGAGGTGGAATGCAGGTTGCCTGCATCTCAATGGAGCCCAGTCGTGCCACTTTGCCCTTCTGACCTGCACAGAAAGCCAGGTTTCCCAAAGAACTAACCCACATCCCCTTTCCTGGGACAACCTTTTCACTAAGTAGTGTGAGTAAAACTTCATTCTACAAGACACATCCCGGGTAGGAGGAAGGAGTCCCCACGGAGCCTCCCACAGTCACACTTCCCTCCCGTCTCTCAGCCAAACTACAGGCACACAAAAAAACACGGGAACCAGATCACATTTACTCTCTTCTCAGCTCCTTCCAGTGTTTTCAGAGAAGCCATAATACACAGAATGGAAAGGCCTGTTCATGTCCACTTGCTCTCTACCAGCAGGGAGACACAAGCCAGTGGGTCAGGAGGGTGACTTCACGCTACTGACACATGGGTGGTATCAGGGGCAGACGTCAGGAAGTCCACCAGCTGCTACACCCTGATCTAGAGCCCTGCAGGGATGAGCTGCACCAAACCAGGCTCTGACTATCTATCAGCGTGTCCTGGAAACACACACTGCCCGTCAGGTCACAGGACAGATAAGCAGGACCTCTTAGACTTCATAAGGATCATCCTTTCTCTAATATAAAGGCTTGACAAAATTGAGCCCTGGGGATCACCAGCAACCTGAACTTAATTCATGTCACACTCTAAAACTAGGCTGTGATGCAGAGAGAAAGAATATTTCCAGGTATTGAGGAGACAGCTATTCCAGTAACTGAGCACTCCCCTCCCACTCCACTGAAGTAGGTGAGCAAGTGGCACGAGGCTTATTCCAAGTGCTCTGAACCCAGGAGTCAGCTCTCAAGAAAACAATAGAACAAATGCTAATAGTAGGGGTGTCAGGGCAGAATGGCTGCATGTGACTGGTTATTGGCCTTCAGGCTGCTGATCCCTTAGAGTCACATTTTCTAAGCTCTCCCTGCCACTACCAGGGCTGAGAACTGTCCTTAAAAAAAAATCATATTCTAGACTATCTCACCATGAAATAGACTTGAAGCCAGAGGCTTGAAGAAAAACAGCAAATATGAAGAGAGATGCAGAAGACTGAGAGCTGGCACCAGCCTAAACAGAGCCAGAAGCAAGGCAGGCCCATCATCATTACCTAGAATATGTGGTTTCAGTAATTAGCTGGCTCCTGGGCAGGATCAGTGCCACAGCATCTCTGCCCACTCCCAGCTCCTGCCCCTTCTCTCCATTCCAGACTTAGATGATGCAGGAACAAGCTGACTGTCACAGGAGGGTGACCTCTTGTGTGCACTTAACTTGTAGATACCTCATGGGGTGTTTCTGACTTCGAAAATACAAACCAGCCACGTAACTGAAAGTGCTCAGGTAGGTCCCAGCTGTCTCAGGGAGCCAAACAAAACTCTTACCAGATCTGGAGCAGTGAGTGGCTCTCCGTGCTGAGCAGCACTGCCTTCCCACCTGAACTCAGAACAGACAAGGAGCACGGGGCAGGCACTACTGTGGCTTAGAAACCACCTTGACTTCCCCATCTCTGCTACATTTTTTTGCTTGTGAAGCTGGAGGAGAGACCCAGGGAAATAAAAGTCCTGGGAGGAAGTGAGTCAAGAAACCTGTACCACGGCACAGGGGAAGCTGACTCAGAGCGCTCTGAGCTCGCCGCTCCCTGGTGCCCTGGAGGAGGTGATAAGATTGTGCAATCCCCAAGATAACTTGCTGCACATCCTTATTCTGCTGATCCTCCCAGGGGAGGGGTGTTTCTGCCGAGTACTGTACATTAGCTGATTTCTTAGAATAAACTGTACAGCTCCCTGTGAGCTCATCGTGTGGGAGGGGGATGCTGCGCTCCCTGCCTGTGCTCCCAGGAACCAGGAGCTATGGAAGCACCAAACTGATCCAGAGCAAAGACCTGGCAAACCTTGTTGGGTCTGTGTTTGAGTTAAACTTAGCAAGTGTTTTATAAGAAACAAATACCAGAATTAGGTATTCTTCAAGAACTGTGCAAACAAGTGTGATTCTGCCTTCAGGAAAGAGTTATCTTTCACAGACAAAGGGTAGGGACCTGAGTACTTGAAAGCCAGAGAGAAACCAGCTATAAGCAGAGGGAAGGATAAGAAAGAATTTGAGAAAGAAGAGAAGGACAAATGTGGTGGAAATAGGAGGGCACAAAGCAGTCTGTGTGCTCAGAATTGGTGGGGGACAGTGAGGGAGAGAGGAACATGAGATACTGGGAGGAAAGAAGCCAAGGGAAACGAGGAGGGCAGAGAGGATGGAGATAAGATAATAGAGAAAGTCACTTAGGAGTGATGAGGAAAGTACAGCGAAAACAAATGCCCCTGGGATTGAGAGAGCAAAGAAACATTACACTGAAGGAAAGAGGCCTCCATCCCCTCTGAGTTCTCAGTACTCACTAGAGCCAGAGTTCACATTTCTGATCCCTGTTCACCTCAGCGCCACTCCTGAAAAACAACCAGAGCCCTAAAGCAGGAGGGTGGAACGAGATACAAAAAAAATCACCCTTTACCAGCCACACAGGATTGTCCTTGTTCCCTGCCCATGACTGCAGGCACGAGCAGTGCCAGCACTCACACTGCTGCAAAGGGTCTTAGGACAGGAGTAGGCTTCTGGAAATTTCTGCAGTACAGGTAAGGCTCCCAGGCACCTCAGTGAGCTGGATGCCAGCTGGCATTCCAAACTCCAACCCTCTGCTTCCTGGAGACCCTCCAAAACTGATTTTGCAAACAACCTAATGAACATGAGTGAAGAGAGAAGGAAGTACCCACTGTCCCAGTAAGGACACGCCTGGCATGGGCACACTGGAGCACACACTGGAGGTGCACATGGGCTGTCACAGAGTCAGAAAAGGTCCTGTCCTATTTCACCAGAGTCAAAAATCCATTAAACAATCACAAACACACCATGAGGTACAGAAATCCGGGCCTGGTCATAGAGAAAATTCACTCTCAGGAAATATTGTTTCCAGAAGGGACCACTCTGTGCTCCCTGGGAGAGCATGACACCCCAATACACAGGTCATGGTCTGGGGCTGCAGCTGCACAGCCACTCTGTCCATCTGCAGGAGACCCAAACTGTATTTCAAGCACTGTTTTGGAGTCCTCACCATGCCCAATGCAGCACTGAAAAGTACCACACTTTGAACTGCAAATTTGTTATGCTGTTTGAGTCTGGAGCCAGCAGTGCTCAAGCCAGCGGTTCCAGAGACTGTTACCCCCAGGTGAAGGGGGAAAGAAGATCTAAAGTCTATTTCCCTTTCTGCCCAGACCTGTCAGCTATCTTGAGACAAACCACTGTGCATCCTTGGGTTCCAGGCCCCTTTTCCCCCTCTGTTTGCCTTGCAGGTATCAAATACAAATGCCCTGGGCTTAGGCTTCTGGACAGCATATTCCTGTAACATTAGATATATCCCACACTGTAAAATGCTGAATGGGTCTGTAATGGAAATAATAATGAGTATTTTAGGTTTCAAGCCTCATGTTTCTAGGGCAAGTGTCACAGCTTGTATGACCCAACATCCTAGGACTAGCAAGATTGGGAACAGCTGTATATAGGACAGCACACAGGGGAGCAACTGACCTCACAAACTCTGGTAACAAAAAGTATAATTTTTATCATAAAATGCAAATTGAAGAAAATTCTTATTCTTCACCCATGAAAACTCAAAAGCTGCTGGGAATCAAACTTGTTGGAAATTTGTGATTGATATCATGGGTTCAGTGAGACCCAGCACTGTAGCTCCTGATGTCACTGTGATCAGCCTGTTACTCAGAAATAGGATGACACTCATTTCTGCAGGTGGTACCTGCAAGGCCACAGTGCACAGGCCAAACCCAAGAGTATCACATTTTCTAAGTGTGTGTTAGTTATTCTGCCTCCCTTGCCAACACTCCCCCACCCTGTGGGCACAGCACAGGGACAGAGCTGCCTGCAGCCAAACAGATACTCACAGATTTCTGTTTAAATGATGTTTTGTGAGCCTGACTCAGCTGCTGACACCTCCTCACCACACAGGATGCCTGCACTCTTTTGCAGCTCTGTTTTTCCCTTTGAATCTGTGCTAAGAGCAAAGTATCAGGTGGAAGATATTTTTCTAGTTAGTGTTTTTCAAGATGCAGCCTGGCCTAGATCAGTTCCAAGAACTGAGGCAGCCAAACAAAGAAACTTTTATACAGGCTGATCAGCAGCATGAGCATCACTGCTCTGGCGACTTCCCACGCTGTAACACGAATTAGCACGAACCAAAGTGAGACCACACACAACAGGAGGGGTGAGCACTGCACTCAGGGAAGCGCCAGGGACAGCCCCTCCAGCCCCTCTGGGCACATCAGAGGCAGGGGCAGCCCCCAGCACTGTGCCTGTCACACTTCCCTGGCAGCTGACCACACCACAGCACTTCCACAGCAGTGATGGGGGAAGGCTGGAGAAGGGCTTGTTCCCTCAGCTCCCTCCTACCAGGACATACCCTCGGACAGGGCTCACCCCCCACAGCCTCTTCCCTGCCTCGCAATACTATGGGTTGCTGACTCAAGCCTGAAACTTGAATAGGGAACAGAACAGGACAAAGCAGAATCCTGTAGGACCCAAGTGCTTCAGGCCTTCTTCCTTCACTTCCCATGCCAGGAAAAAAAAAAAATCAGTCACTTCCATGAATTCTGCACAGGTACAAAAATCATCTCAAAAAGTCATCTCATTACATGAAGCCCCCAGTGCTGTAAAAGGGTGTTTTTGACATCCCAGGTTACCCCGCTGCCTTCTCCTTCTCTCCTTTGTGTGCACTGTGACAGATGCCCCATGCTGGCATCCATGGGGAGTTTGTTTTCTTTCCCAGATCACTGCAATGAGGAGCTGACACCAGAGGCTGGCCCTCAGCACAGCTCAACTGAGAAAGTAAAGTACCAACAATGACCTGGGTTAATTGAGAACTCTAAGCCAATTTTAAGTACAGAAGGAAAGAGGGATTTTCCTTCTTCCCTGAATAAAGAAAGCCAAAAACATTGAAAGAGAAAAACCTTTGGACTTGTCTTCAATTAATTGCATCCATGGAAATAGCAATAGACATGCTTACCTCTGCTGTGTTCTGGTCACTTTAAGCTGTTTCCTGATCTCATCAGATTCACCACTGCCATCAGGCTCAGCTAAATTTGGCACTGGGACTATGGCTGTGACAGTCACAGCTGGGGAGTAACAAGCTTTGAGCCACTCTGAGTAAAGAAGCAAATGAGCCAGTGCCTTTCCAGTGGTCCAGTAATAGTGTGTGTTTTCAGAGATCTCTTGCCTGGGGAAGGCATTAATAAACCCTTATAATCCCCAGCTGAACCACAGTATCAGTATATCCTACACTACACAGGAAAACTGAGGCACTGGAGAACAGTGCTCGACTCCATCATGCAGCAAGAAACAATCCAAATTACAAGGTTATCAACTACAAACTCATCCTCTCTATCCACAATCCTCATAAAAGTCATTCCATTTAACTGGCTGGAATTTACCCTATGGCATGCATAGCCTTTATATGGCTCTAAAAACACATAAGCATTCTGTGCATCAGTGCACAGCATCGTGCTGCAATTGCCCTCTCAGGGTTTATCTTAACTAGGGCAATTCTGGGAGAGTCTGTGGCTGAGAAGTTCTCTGCACTGCAAAAGGCACTTCCCTCACTGAGCACAGAGGGAGGGAGGACAAGACCACTGGCACAGCTTGGCTGAACAGCTGCTCTGCTTCTACTCTGATGGGCATGAAAAAACATAAAAGGGGGTTGCAGCAGAAACCTTGAGTGACATCAGGGACGCTTTTGCTGAAGATGTGACATTGCATTTCAGGGTGGCTTCCAGACACAGGGCCCCTTTCTAAAAGGGCACAATTTTGTCACTTCCAAAGCCTCTCTTGGTGCAGTGAGGGTTAATCCAGGCTCGTGAACAAGCAGGATCAAGATCAGCTCATCTTTTCCATTCAAGCAGAGACTGCTACAGAAAACGCTGGTTGCTCGATGTCTCAGTGACTTCCAGGAACAGTGAGCTAAACTCAGCTGCTCTTCCCAGCACCAGCTGAGGGGGCGGCAGGGGATGGAACACAGCCCTGTTCTTGGAAGGCAGGAAAAAATAAGGTTCTGGCAGAGATATGCAAACTCTCCTCTCGCCCTCCTCCTCTCCCCAAAAGATTCTTTTCAGCATCTCTTAATTCCTCACACTACAGCTGGGTTGATTTTCCCTTTTATCATCAAACAAATATAAGGGCAATGCAAGAAAACTGCAGGCAATTCTCAAGCAGAGAAAGGTTAAGTTAATCAAATAAATAATGATAAGCTCATCTCCTTGAGCTCCCATATGCCCCATGATTTTGCTCAGTTTAGTGTATGACCTAGTGTACTGCTTAACGTTTTCCTGTCAGATAAACATAGAAAGCTTTAGAGCCATCCAGCTCATGGAAACTATTTTTGGCTGCATTATCTTTAAGCAATATGAATTCCAAGGGTTGATTGGATATTTGGACTTTTCCCAGCCTGTGAAGTGGGCAGACAGTAACCTCATTGCTATTCTCCTGTGGAAACAAACATCTCTTCGAGATGACAAGTATCTGGCTTGTAGGTACAGCACTCTGAATGAGATTCAGGGAAACGGAGCAGACACCAGCTGTGAGGAATTCAAGGATAGCCTTGAGGCACTCAAAAGAGGAACATGGATGAGAATGAGTTTGTTTCAGGGGTCCCCAAAAGCTGCCCTTGAAATCTAAGTCAGCAGCACAGAGCTGTGAGCAGAGGGAGAAATCCTGCTGCAAGGCTTGGATGAGGATTCACACCAGCTTTTATACAACAGGCTTGAGCCTGGGCTTGCTGGAAAATAAAAGGACACCTGTGCTGGGAGGTGTGACACCCATGTACCTGTCTGCAGGCCTCAGCTGGGCACCCAGCAGACCAGCTCCCTCATCCCTGGTCAGTGGGGCTGGGAAGGAATGGCCCTGGGAGCAGCTGGGGCTGGCACTGGTCATGCCAGGACGCGGCCCCCGGGCTGTGCCCCGAGACACGCAGAGGCTGCTCCGCTGATAAGGCTCTGTCTGCAGCACAATCAGGCTCTCACCTACTGCAAGTGCTCCACACTCTGCTTTTCTGTTGTTGGGCATCTCTTTCAGCTGCTGGACAGAAGGAAAAGGCAAATCTGCCTGGTTACACAGGACGCTGAAGGTCCCTGCCATGTCATGGCCACTCACCCGTGTGTGGGAGACAAGCAGATTTCATTGCCATTTTTATGGATTTTAGGAATATTAAAAAAAAACACTTGGGGAATAACACAGAAAGCAATGTAGAGTCAGCAGCAAACCACAAGACCAGTTTACAGGTTGTTGAACATTTTGCCCTTGCTGATTTCCAGGTTCTCAGGCACTCTGAGAGACTGAAACACTCTGCTGTCCCCCCGGGAATTCTGAGCTCCTCAGCACGATGCACCATTTATCTCTGCACCCTTCCATTAGGAACAGGAAGAACAGAGTTGGGCACTGGGCTCATTTTTAGCTGTGCCAAACTGATGGCCCAGCTCCTTGCCTATAAATCAATGTAGATGTGCTCATTTACACTCTGTGAGAAATTGGTTCATTAGCTAGAATTAAACAGAGGCCCAAGCCACACCATTTAAAACTTGAACAGTGCTCTTGAACACCCTGTTCTGCCCTGGATCTGGGATTTGCTTCGTGCCTTCCTATATTTAGCATACAGTAATGTAATTGAGGCAATAAAATTAGACCCACAAATAGACTGGTTTCTCAGTACTTAATCAAGGACCTTTTCCTAGAACTGCAGAGGGCTGAAATTAAAAGAAAGGAATGTGTGGTAATCAGTCCCACGGAGGCAGGAGGAAACCACCATGAATTTAAACTCCAAACACACACTGGCCAGCTGAATGTACCCTTGTTTAAATTAAATGTGGCTTTACAGTGACCCAGGCCAGGGTCACATGGCACGAAACACTTGAGAATGCACAGCCCACATAGAGGGAATTGCTGAGCAGATACAATGCACGAGCTGGAAGTCATTGTACAATAACAGTGTCCTCAGACCCCCTATCCATAATGGAAGAAGGAAATGGCAGCTCTGAGGTACCTCTGCAATAAAACTCATCTGCTTCTGTCAGTCTGTGAACAGTAACAGGTACAGAAAAAAGGGACTGAAAGACAAATCCAGAGGACAAACTGCAAAATGCATAAACCAGGCAGCAATCCCACTGCAGCAGGAAAGGAGGCAGGAGCCTGCAGCACTGTTCTTGTTCAGATTCACTAACAACAGGTCTTAGAAGATAAACCAGATGACTTCATTTTCTGTCCTTTTCTTCTTAATAATCTAATTTTTACTGGGGGGCTGAATAGGAGAATTACATTCAGAAAAACTTCTTTTCTGTTACAAGTTTTTATATTACTATTAGGAAAATCTCCTTTTTGCATTCAACCCAACAACTGCCAGAAGAATAAGACAAAGGAAATATTCTGTAAGCAGAAACACAGTCAGACATTCAAGAAGTGCTGAAATGCTTCAGAAAATGCAAACTTGTTTTGTTTGGACCTTCATTTTTATGTATTTCTCCAATATCAGCACAACAAGCTTCACAGTGCCAGTCTGGACATGCAAAGACATTGATGCAGAGCTAAGACCTCAAAAGATCTTTTAAAATGGATTTCAGGGTGGTATTTTCTAGCTTAGGCAATACGCTTGGAGAGGTCACTTGTACCTGCCCATCTCTTCTGCTCACAACCTGCAGCTGTTCTGCAAACAGATGGAACAGCCTATCATGCTCAGAGTATGCCTTCCAGAAACATCCTCCAAACAGCTTTTGCCAAAGAAGTTTTAGGATCGGAATTACTTCCCACATGGAGAAGCTACTGACTTCTCTTGGAAAATTGTTCCTGCATAACATGGGATCTCTACTGGACCAGACAGATGAGGCAGAAAGAGTTCCCCTGCACTGGTTTCATAAACTGCATTCCCACCCCTAGAAGGTAAAGGCAGAGCAGGGCAAGTGAGAAAAGGGGAGAAAGAATATGGGAACCAGACAACAGCAGTACAAACTTAAATCAGCTGTTATGTCTTTGATTCACCATGAGGATTCACCAGAACCCACGAGGAGTGCCCAGCTCACTCCTTTCCCTGCCATCATCCTGCAGAGCAAAAGCAGTGCTGAGGTCTAAAGCTGCATCTAAAAATCCCTCACTGAAAGCTCCAGATACTGAGAATTGATTATGTAAAGCCACATCAGGGAGAGCATTCCTTGTATGGTGCAGAGCTGTCTCAATGCAGGTCTACAAAATATCACAGTATAATTAGGCTATCATAAATATTAATAATTTGATTTGTAATTTCATTTCTAGTTCCTTCCACTCATCCAATAATTAATATTGCTTTCACATCAGCATTACAGATACCAGCTTGATACCAGGAACAAAAGATTAGGCTGAGAATCTCATTTGTAATGAATGGAGGTGAATAATAGCAGGTGAAAATTGCAAGGGCCAAAGTGCAGACTCCCCAGTCTCCAACACACAAAGACCTCTATCTGATATTCACAGGTACTGGCAATTCCTAGAACATTGAGAAGAAATCATTTACCCTTGAATTATGAAATGCTCACTGGAGATCCAAGTACATCTGAAAAATACACGTCAAATGCAATTCATGGAAACACACTCCAGTACAAAAAGACCAAGTTACCTTCCTAGCAAGGCAATATGAAGGAAATAGAGGTGGAATTAACACCTCTGCCATTGTGGTGAATTCATTCAAGCTGAGGACAGAAGAGCTGGAACAGAGAAGCTTTGAGGCAAAGCTGATGTGGAGGTGGGGGACTGAGCAGGTGTATATATATATATATAATAATAAAATAAATATTTTTTTCTCATAAAATTTAAAGCAGAATCTGCATGTGAACTAGTGTAATGCTTCACCCTCAGCCTTGCCTCTTTTCCTCCCCAGACACATGCTGTTCCTTGGATCAGGCCTCCCCTTCCCACTGCAGTGAGGAGCTCAACGGCCCCGGCTGGCCAGCGGCACTCGGGCACATCTCTCTTGCATCTTCCAAGAGCTTCCCCGGGCAGCATCTCACACTTTTATGCTCTAATTTGTTATGCAGGAGCAGGCTGGGCTTCCAGATCTCACCCAGGCCTGGATCCCATAGCAGCTAAAACCCTGGCAGTGCCCCAGTGGAGACAGTCAGCACATCAAACAACTTTTCTCCTATGGTTAATCTCAGAAATCCTCTCCTGGAGCAGGTGCAAAGGTGGGAAAATTCCCTCAGCTCACAGGCAGGTTCTCTCCAAGTATCCAAGCCCTGCAGCTGGACTGGCTCATGGCAAGCCAAAAGCTCACCTGTGAGCACACCTTTTCCTCAGCAGGGAGGCTCAGAGCTCCACAGACTCTGCTCCCTTCCTTGCCCAGCAGAAGGGGAATTACTGTTTCATCATCTGCATTATCATCCAGAACATTTCCAAAGGAAATTAATTCCTATGTAAGCAGGAGCTTGACTCCCCAGTGGACAGAATACCCCAGAATAAGCAGGAATGCTACCCCCCCCACTGACAATGAATCCAAAATCAATATTGCTCTGCAGGATGGCGGCTTTGAACCTCAGCCAGCTCACTTCTCTCAAGTCAGCAGCACTTTGGGGCCTTTTCTGATCCAGAGCCTTGTCTTTTTCATTTGATTCAATGCCTCCAAACAACCTAAAGAAGCTGACATGTCATTCTGTCCTGTAAGAGGCCTCAAATCCAGCAAAGGACTCATCTCCCTCAGGGCTAGTCCCTAAGCCCCCAGAGAGAGGGGGAGACAGGGAAAAAGTCCTTCACTCTAAACACTAAACCCATGATTGTTTTTCTTGACTAATCCAGTTTCCCTTACGGCAAATTGAAACCCCAGCCAAAAATGCAGTGTCCTGGATTTCCCCAGTATTAAGAAGTGCCATGTGCACACCATCTCTCCTCTCAGCACCTCTGCTGGAGCTCTTGCCTGCAGGTTATCTGAACATGTACTTTCTAAAATGCCTATTACTATTTAGCATTTTATAATACTTTTTTCCTGGTGCCTAATAATTGAGGAATGAATTCATTATCCTCCTGTGAGTCTAGTGTATTATTCTGCTGTCATCCAAACACAGATCAGAAATACTTACTAAATGCTTCTACTTATTTTCATCATCATTAACAATTGCACCATTTCCATTTCAAAGAGGCCTTACACAATTCTTTTTCTGTTTCAAGCAGAATGTTTAAATTCTTTAGTGCCCTTGAAGATAGCAGCCAAGGATAATTTTACATTTTCCTTTTCATTTCCAGTTTTCTGCACTTCATTTCCAATTTATATTAACTGTGCCCTGTTCTCCCTCTCCTTCCACATTGTGTTCACTTTTTTGTTCCTAATACTGTCCTCACTACTGAGCAGTGATCAGCTTTTATGAAGATAAGTCTTTCCTGAAGGCAGAATCACACTTCTTTGCACTGTTCTTGAAAAACACCTAATTCTAATATAGCTTTCTTATAAAACACTTGCCAAGTTTAACTCAGAAAGTCTTTTAACTTTGGGTAAATGATATGTTACAGTACTAGCTGGCAAAGTCTCCTTTTTATTTAGATTTACCTTTAACAAGGTCACACTCAAGCAGCTGCTACCACCAGCTTCCAATCCAGCTCTGAAATCCTCTGCTCCCAGATGTGCTTGGTCTCTTAAAACACTATTCAGAGATTTCTTGGAAGCCCATGTGGCACATCAATCCTTCCACTCTGAGAAGCTTCACCTGCTGATTTGTGTAACCATCAGACACTTATCTATGGATGCAGATTCCTTGACTCCAGTTGTCACTGGCTCAGTGTGGCAGCAGGACTAACAAACACCTCCACCTGCAGCACTGAGGGAGAACATTTCTGCAATCTTGGGCATGCAGAGCATCATCCTCCTGCTGGGCTTATACCTTAAAAACGTGCTCCCAAAATGGGAAGGAAGGGATGAAAAACAGCAGCGACGGACAAAGTAAGACCCTGAATTCTGCACAATGCTGCTGCTGCAGGTTGGCAGCTGAGGATTGAGACCCCACTGCTCCAGGGGAACTCCAGCAAGGACAGAAGGGAAGAGATCACCAGTGAAAGGAGTAGAAATATCTTACTGAGTCTCTCATTTGGGGCAAAAGCCTCCTAGGTGGAGCTAGAGGAGAAAATAAGAATGGAAACAGACCACATGAACAACAGCATTTCCTGAAAAGCTTTTAACTCCCAGGACCACGGACTTTCTCATGTAGCCCAACAAGAAATTATTGCTTTCAGCACCTAATAAAGTGTTTGGTCAAACTAGTCCCTCCTGACACCTTCACTGAACCATCCTGTGCAAAGACAAACCCCCTCAGAGTGGCCAGTCCCAACTGCACGAGATACCTCCATCAGGCTGACGTCAGGTTCGTCAAGGATTAGAGAAGCACATGATGGGAAGGAGCAAAGGGCACCAGAGTCATATGAAGGGGGTATGAAACTGCCCCTTCCCAGCAGCTGCTGCCTCAGTACCTGCCCTTGACTCCAGTACTGATGATGACAACAGTTCCCAACACCTATGGCTGCTGTTGCTGCTGCCTGTGCACCAGAGCAACACAAATCTGGGCACAGGTTACAGTCACAGGCAGAATTCCTCTTTGATACCACTTAAGCCAGAATGAGTTCTGAGAAGCTGCTGCCACATGTTCCCTCTGTGACGCACAGCTTGACAGGCAGCTCTGCCTGGGTGCTGGCTTCAGTTCCAGAGAGACTGCTGTGTAAGGCCCCACTCAGAGCTTTGCAGAGAGACCAGAGCTGGGTAACTGTGGCAATACCCCTGTCTGTGATGACAGACACATGTAGGTGCAAATGAACAGGAACAGCGGCACTCAGCACTGTCCTTCTCTACTGGAAACTTTCACCTACACACTAAAAACTCTGTGAGGAATGTGTTTGTCATTTGGGTCTCACTCAGCTTCTCTTATCTGAAACAAGCGTTTCTCAAAGCCTTAAAAAAACCCCAACCCTCATCATCTCTGAGACTCTGGTGACAGCCTGGCTTTAGCAAGAAGAAGGTGTCAGGTTGGCTGTCTGACACCTTACCCCTGGTATGCCCCACTTGTAGTGCTGTCACTCCCTAAAGAGTGACCAGTCACCACTGGTCAGACTCACCACAAAGTCACACAAAGGCAGCTTCCCTTGCTCTCACCAGCCATGGCCACTGAGGCCTCCAGGAGTGACCCACTATTGACAGTGATCAGGGGATTTTGTGCTGTCACCCAGAGTGAAAAGAGAGTCTTCATGGATAAGTTCTTCTAGACCAGCACCCTGATCCTCCATCCAGGAGAAAGGCAACTACACTCAGTGCTCTGTCAGGTTCCTTCCGTGCAGAGGGAAGGAGGAGCAGGAGGTGGTATGAGAATGCTTGGCATGATGGCAAACATTGCCCTCCTTTCTGGAGCCTGTCTTGTTTCTCTTCTGACTAATAGGTCTGAGCAACTTGAAGATGTGCTGTGTAGTCTCCTGCTTACCCAAACTTCCAGCAGGAAGAAGACAGGGAAGAAAAAGCTATTTATGAGTAAAGATAGGGTTTGTGGGAGGTCACTGAGCCACAGCATCCAGCCTTTAGGATATGTGACTACTTCTGCTCTAGCTGTCCTTTTAGCTTTCAGCAATGACAACTATGGCCCTTTTTATTTCCAATTTAAAATTATTCACCATTAACTAAAATAAGTTTTAACTTGAAATGTTAACTGTCTTCCAAGAGGAGAAAGCTTCTTCAAGCAGCAGCCAGTGACAAATCCTGAGAAGACAGGCTAAAGCTAAAAGGCCCCTTTCTTCAGCTTGTAACACACTGACCCCTCTGTTCATATGGAGCTTTGTAGTTCTTCTCATGAACCTTTGTTCATGAGATATTTACATCCCTGTTCATCAGATATGCAATGGTACTGCAGATTAAATATATAAACTCCATCCTCAAATGAACACTATTATTTCATGTTTTACCTATACACATATGCACAGAATTCGTTAAAAATTAAGAGCTTTTTGAGAAACTGGGACAGGAAATGGGTTTATTAAATGTAAAGTGACTTTTTTGTTCAGCAAAAAAACACCCCCAGACAATCACACAAAAGTGCTCCTAAATTCTTGTTTAAAAGCAGTCAGCTTTCAGTTGGATTGGCTTTTCCCACTTGCTGCAAACTCCTGGCTCCCCAGCCAGCCACACACAACCAGCAACTGCTGTTCAGCTGGTACTATAACACAGCCCCAACTGTCTAGTGGGTTTTGGGATGCTTTGCTGCTGCCTCAAATTCTCTTGTGCTCAGAACAGTGCTTTGAAAGGAATGTCTGTGTTTTATCCAAGTGTCTTTACTTCACAGTCATATTGACAGGAAAAAACTCTGATGGAAGCAAGTTCTCTAAAGCCATTAGAAAAAACACAGACAGAACAAAGGAAGAGGCAACAGCCAAAGACAACTCTTCTGGCACACAACATAAGGGCAGAAAGAGCTTTGGGCATTCCCCTTCTTTCCTTGCATGACATTCCTTTATTTTTAGGGCACTCCTAGGAGTTTCCTTCCAGCAAGCTCCAACTTAGAGGACAGAATGTAGGGCAGGAGCCAAGTACCCCCCAGACATCATATCTGAAACAGTCTCAGCAATTTCCAGTTGCCAGAGCTCACCCCAATCCCTGTGTTTCATTTAGTTACTACCCAAAGGTATCTTGGGCCATCTGGGCCCACCAGGATAGAAGGGGCATTTTTAAAACAGTGACAGTTTCTGTCCCAGCACTGCAGGTTTTACACTGTTACCACAGGGCAAACAACAATCTGCAAGCAAAGGATGACTTACCCTGGGGGAAATTCACAGCTGACAACGGATTCTGCCCAGACTTGTGCACCACTTTGGCTCCATCCACACCAGTGAAACTAGTTTAAAGAAAGCAAAAAAAAATAGGTAATTTCACTCTTTGAGAATATCTTCTTCCAGGAAAAACTGATTTACTAAACAACACACCAGACTTTTTTATTTTTTTTTAAACTAATTTAGCACAAGACCAGCAGAGGCCCTTGCTGCCTATTAACCCAGCTAAATGCAGACAGCTACAGAAATTCTGGGAACAGGAGCTTCTTTGAGGCTCAATGCTGACAGAAATACACCTTCCACACATTTGTCAGTGTCTAAACTGCTCTGCTGGAGGATCCAGCACTTCCTAGGTTTGTAGGCTCATATCCTATGACTCTACCAAGTTTATTCTGTTGTCCCTTCAAAGATCAGAGGCAAAGAGCTTGATTTATCTCACCTGTTAGTCAAAAAAAAAATAAATCTTTTTAACCCTCTTTGTGCTCCTT
Source organism: Sakesphorus luctuosus (assembly GCA_013396695.1). Lineage (NCBI taxonomy): Eukaryota > Metazoa > Chordata > Aves > Passeriformes > Thamnophilidae > Sakesphorus > Sakesphorus luctuosus. The sequence continues at coordinate 41,982 of VWZD01003507.1, read as the reverse complement.
TCTCCATGGCAGCAGAGCCCATTTTCAGCAGCTCCTTCTTTCCTGCACTTTCTGGAGATCACAAATTCCCCCAGACTAGGAGGAAGGCAGGGACTTGCATTGCAATTTGCTGTATGATATGGACAGTGGCATTGGCCCCAGTTTGAAATCCAGAGCACCCTTTTCCTCCTTTTTTCTCAGAGTGGAAAGAATAAAACACTTGTTCCTGGTGAGACAGCAGCTCCTGACCTTGCAGGAACTTTGTAGGGAGGAGGAATCATTGCCACCCCAAAGGCAAGAACCTGCTGCTGTGCAGGAGGAGCTATAGGGCTTCTGGATCCAAACTCCCACTTTCCCTTCCCCTTCATTTTGTCATGGATGAAATCCTAAGAGGATAAAGTGTACTTGGCAAATTCCCAAGCAGTGTGAAGAACGGACTTCCTCTGTTCAGAGCTGTTCTCACCCCACTGGCATAAGACAACCTGTGCAGGTCACTGACAGGTCCAGGTGGGGGAGAGTTTCATGCTGCTCTGCTTCAGGTATCAACACCACTGAAGGTGCAGAAGCCTGTGGCACAGGGAGGCACTTTCCTGGGAAACAAATGGGATGTAAAGTCCTCCTGGTTTTACATCTCAGCACCTCTTTCGAGTAACAAAATCCAAACACCGTCAATCGGCGTGAGGATTGCCCACATCTCTGGGAGTGATGCTCAGTCCCAGCACAGGATGGGACCTGCCCATGTTTGTGGAGCCACAGCATTTAATCTGAGCTAAGACATGAAATGAGTAGTTCACAGGCCCTCATTTTATCACACATATCTGAGAAATGTGTGACTACCCTCCTAAACAGAACATGCTTCTCTGTTACACCCCAGTGACACCGTTCAAAGAGAAGCAGTGGCTGTTTCTAATGTCATTGCACAGCTACACAAGGGAAGTTGGGAACTCTGTCACACAATCCTGGTAAGCGTTTACTTTCTCCTACAGTTCCTTTCCTTTCCCAAAGCTTTTGGCATAGCCCACTTTCATTCTCCACTATGAACTGGATCAGTGTGTACCTTGTATAATTCTTGTTACAGAAAAGCTGTACTGAGCATATTATTAATCTACATGTTACCCTTTCTCTTCTGTATCTCTTATCAGATCACAAAGAATAAAGAGTTGATCTCAGCTATCAAATAACCACAAATGCCCGCTGCAAGTCTGAACCAGGCAGAGGTACAGATATTACATACAGATAAGCAGAGCTCTGAGTAATCTAAGCTGCAATAATCACCTTACAGTTAAGTGTATTGCATAATATGCTATTCAGACCATAAATTAGCAATAATATGGAATCAATTCAAGTAAAAAAATAAATCAGAACTTTGCCTTAAAGAATGACCTTTTAAATTAAATCCAATGCTTTCTATTCCATGAAAAATAAATTTCTGTCACAGCATTTTTAAGGACTATGGGAATTTTTCCACTCTTCATTCAGATCTACAAAAATGTATTATCACCAAATATTTCAGTTTTCAAAGGCCATCAGATTCAGTCTGACTCTGCTTTCTGAAAAGCCTCAGCTTATGTCGCATCATATTTATGTCTCATCATATTTAACCCTCATCTTTCAGGCACACAAATAAGTCCAGTTTTGTTTCCTTTTAATACACATGGAACTGCAAGAGAAAACAATAATGACCTTGTGCTGGTACAGCTATCTTGGGAAGCCAATGCCTTCACCTATGCTTAGGTTAACAGAGGGAGGAACACCAGGAAAAAGAATATATTCACTTTTCAGAGAACTCTACAATTAACTGCAACACTGAGAATGAATATCAAGTACAATTCCCCACTCCTCCCTTCCCTGCTCCCACATAAACAAATGGTGCCTTTGGAACAGATCAACACGAAGCCAATAGAGCACCACTGTGCCTGCACAGAGCTGCAGCCTCACCCCCAGCACTGGGCTGGCAAAAACTGGCCAGGCCACAGGGTCTCTCTATTATTCTTTCAGTGAGGAAATGTCAAACAGATGAAAAATCAACCAATACCTACTTTGAGACACATTTACTCTGTCAGAGAGATGTAAAGAAGCACTGCTGCAAACCCAAGCTCCTCCACAGGAACATACTCTTGATTTACACTCAGCACCTGCCTGGCTCTGAGTAACACCTGCACGAGGGGCAAGCATTTATCAGCCCTCACCAGCCACGTGAAAGGCCAGTTACCACAGGTGTCCCCACTTACCAAATCAATACCTGCAGTACCTCACAAAGGTCATCCATTCCCCAACATGGGCCAAGCTCAGCACAGAGCAGTGGTAGAACCCAATAATACATAAACCAAAACTCAAATAATCCGGTCATTTTTTCTGTTGTCCCTTCAAAAAGAATGAAAAAGCCCCCAAGCTATTTGATGCTCCTCAACCTGTGACACAGTGTGTTACATCACAAATACTGCTCTTGGATATCCTTCTGCTAAAGTCACTGAAAAGCCCATGGGCTTGGTGTGAGCTGTCAGCTTCCACTCAGATGCCTGTCAGCAGAGACAGGGGTGTGAAGACAAGCACCCACACGAGCTGGTTTGATGAGAGCAAGTGATGCTCCAAACCTCTTTGCAGAGATTTTATCGGCGCTGGGCAGGCAACAGGCAGGTCATGAGTCACTTGGCAGGAGTCACAGCAGCAACAACCCCTCCCTGCGCTATTAGGATTGAAGGGGGAAAACTACAGGTGTGTTGAAGATCAAGACTGTGTAATAGGTTGTGTTGCAGGCACTTCCAACAGGTGTCAGTGTGTTCCCTCACCTGCCAAGCTTTCTGTCCCTTTTTCACCCTCCCAGCCCCGTTCTGGTCCTGCTCCTGCTCAAGTCCATTTTTTGGACTAAATCTCACACAGAGTTCTTGGCACACTGTCATATCTTGGTTTCAAACCTCCCTGTTTGTAGCAGGACTGTCTCCCTGAAACCATCCTGCAACCATATCAGCCCTGACACACCTTCACCCCACATTCCTATCACAGTCAGAGTCCCTCTGGTGCCTCCAGCAGCTGCCTCAGCAATCAGCTCATTCCCTCCCCTCCTCCCACCTGCCAGCTCCTCATGCACAGCATTCCCAGACTGTCTGGGGACACAGACAGTGGGAAAGCTGGTGCCAGCCCTCAGTTCCACACACACTGCAGGGACCAGTCACACTGCTCTGCTCCTCAACCTTTAAAACAAGCAAACTCCCACAGAAGCCTCCCCTGATCTGGGCCTCCTTCCCTTGATGGCAGACTCTCCTGAACACCACTGACTAGTTTTCCACCCTGGGTCTTCTCTGGCTCAGGCAGTGGTGACAGCAGGACAGAGCCTCCCTTAGGCCCTCAAATCCTAGACCTGCCCTACTCAGAAGTTCACAGCCCTTAACTAGACTACACAAGCTCTAAACTTCAGCCAAACAGCCCCTTCAGATACATGCACCGAACCTTCTCTGCTGCCATGAACAATGGGAACATCCTTCTCCCAGCTGAGGTCAGTTCTCATCAGGCTTCCCTGCTAATGAAACATCAGCTCCCTGCTCATGGGAAAAATTCCTGCTGATTTCACTACCTTGGTGTTTCCCTGCAGCCTCCAGTGCTGTATAAGTAGCTGTGCTGTCTCCCACATCCCAGGCTCTGCCTCGCCTTTCAAAGATCCACTTTCAGCATAAACCCAGACTGGGAACAATGGCATATGAAACACCACGTAAGAACAAGAAAAGGCATTTCCATACTTGCATGAAGAATCAGTTTGGATGTAGCTAAACCCAGATCTTAGCCTAGGGACTGAAGAATTCTCACACTTTCCAACCCTCAGTCTAATCTGTGAACTGGGGCAACTGGGGACATTTCTTATAGATAAGAAACAAAATTCAGAGGAGCACAGCAATAGGAACTTGTCCAGTGCTCTTCCAGTGGCCTGGTTCCAGAAACTGCCCCCATGCCCTGTCTGCACTCACACACTGCTCCCAGGCCCTTGCAGTAATACTGACATTAAGGTCACACAGCACAAACCAATTCATAAATCTGCTTGTTCTACACTGCTCAAAACTTGTCACTCATATTCCCATGTCAGCTTCTGCAGCAAAGCTGTCAGCATCTTTATTTCTGACTTTTTGGGACCTCAGCCCTCCCTGTTAGGTGTGAGTTTCTGTCACTGATACTGTTAAGAAAAGGACAAAAAAAGGCTTTAAATCAGTGTCATGGGGTGAACATGCAGCTGGGCCTTGCTGAGGGCAGAGCAGTTTCAGCAGCACCCTGATGGTTCATGCCCTCTGCTGGGGTACTTTACAGCTTAAAACTGAGGATGCCTGAATTGTGTACTGACTCCCAGGAAAATAAATCCCATTGTCACTGCAGCCCTTTGCTGTGCCACACCCAGCTCTGCTCCTCCACTGTGCATCCTATTCCCGAAATGAACATGTTCGCTTGTAACAAGCAAGTTGCTTCTGTAGCATCAGCTTGTTTTCTTTTAACTATACAGTGTAACAGCTGCATGATTTAATTTAAGACTGATAAGTTGTTCATTTGTGCTGTGATCCATATGGAATTTGGTTGCCCAAACTGGATTCCCAGCAGTGTCTGCAGTGGGGAACACTGAAAGATAACCACAGGAACAACTTCCTCCACAGGAGCAGCCAAGGCCCACCCACCAGACATCCCATTTCAATGCAAAGTAGGACAGGAAAGGAAACTTGGGCTCCATTACTTTTGTGCCCTCACAGTCATTCAAGGCCTCTTCCCTGCTCATGACATCCTGGAGTTTTTGTTTGGAACTCATTTGTGTTGATTGTTTGGGCAACACTTTGGAGAAGATAAACAGACACACCAACATTTGGCATTCCCTGCGTGGGAGGGAGGATCCATGGAAGAGGTTCAACAGCAAGAGCACGTTGTCCTTTCCCTGTCGAGGGGCAGGAGGGACAGCCGCTGCTTGAACAGCTCCTGTCTCAGGAGCAGGAGAATGACCTCAGCCCTGACACGATGTGTTACAGGTACAAAAGCAGTGCAGAGCAGGGAAGGGCAGCTGGTGCAACAAAGGGGTTTTGAGGACTTTGATTATGGAGACTTGGGTTTAAGTCCTCATGAGAACATCCGAGTCTTCTCCACTCATGACACTGAGGAGCATAACGAAGGGTGCCTTTGCTGGGACAGAAGCACAGCTGGCAGAAAAGCACCAGCAAAACAACAGAGCAACCTTTGGGGAAGAACTTCTTTTACGAACAGACCTTTTCTTTAATTTGTTTTGAAAGAGCATTGGTTTTGATAAAAGTTCCTGCCAAAGCTACTTGGAACAGCTTTGCTTCTGGCACTTTAGAAGCTCTGTTCCAGAACATCCAAACTTTATCTCAAGAGGTTTTTATCCCACATGCATGGTTACTGCCTTGCCCTAACATGGTAAAAACAGTGAAATATTTTATCACTTTTTAGACCATTAAGACAAATCAGTTACATTTGTTACTGCATAACACAATGTTACCCAGTTTTCTAGATTAAGGCCTTGCTGGGTGATGTAATGGCAGTGCCCGACTCTCATTACATTGCAAACAAGGGAGTTACTGTTCTAGGAAATAAGATAAGATGTTTCATTCATATTAAGCAGCAGTTGTTCATACTGATCAAAAAAAAAAGGTAAGTAACCACCAGTTTCTTATATAATATACATACTGTGACCTGCTACTAGGCTTTGCTTAGCAAAGCAGCAGGAAGCTTAAGCAGTACAATTGAAAATGGATATAACTCAAAGGAAAAAATTCAGAAATCCCAGAGCAGAACGTTTCTAAAACTCAAAATCTGGGACACAGTGTCCTCATAGGAAATGTTGAAAATTATTTCATTCTGATTAAAGAGGGGGAAAAAAAGTGCCAAACAAGCTTTACTATGTCAGAACTTCCCAGGAAACAGCAATTCTGTGTTAGGCTGTGCCTTAATTCCAAGAAGCCTGAGCAGGACTTTTTCCTAGGAACAAAGTCCAAGAGGATCTGGATGCAGCGAATTCTGCAGGGATCCAGAGCACAGAGAGGTCACAGGAGGTCAGGCACAGCTGGCTCCAGGCTCAGCAGAGCCTTGGTGGGGCAGTAGGGCACTGCCAGATTAGAGGGGGAAGGAAAAAGGAGGTTCCCTTCACTCCTCTGCCCACTGTCTGCAGAAAGCAGCAGGTCAGACCTTGAGAGGGAGAAGTGTCACCCACCTGTGTGGGATGTGGGATGCTATCCATGCTCAAGGCTCTGCTAGCAAGTGCCCAAACCTTCCAGAGGAGCTCAGGAAAAGCCACACCACCAGAGGGTGTGGGGCCTCCCTTCCTGCCTTTTCAGACACTGCACCAGCAGGGGAAGGTCCCAGCAAGCACCAACCACTGCAAAGATGGGATTCCAAGCAGTTGTTTTGTGATCAGGACACCAATAGGCTACAGGGCACTCATCTGGGTACCTTCATCTTTGAACTTTTGTGCTCATGACCTCCCTTAAGCTTAATCCCAGCCCTACTTAGTACCAAATTACCTAGTGACTACATTGAAGAATTTATTGAATACTTGACCGATTTTATTAAATTATCCAGCTTTCACAAGTTACAAAGACCACCTTTCCAGAGACAAAATTTTACTTTCAGAGTATTTATAGCCTTTCTCTTTCCCACATAGACAATGATGGCTGCAAATCCAAAAAAAGCAAATAAGGAAGAACCTCCACACTCTTGGGTTTACTGCTAGTCAACAGGGCACACAATCAAGCCCTGAAGCAGAACAGAGGATATATTTGCCAGGCTGATGGAACTTTCCCTGGAGTTTATTGCACAACTCAGGACCTGCATCACGTGTGTGTGTGTTGCTGAGGTGGAAAAAGTTGTGCTTCTGAACAAAGGGCTGCTGTCTGCTGACACAGACAAGACAAAAAATTCACTGACCTGAAAGTTAAAGTACAAAATCTACTTTCAGCCTCAGTGCCTGCTGCTCATACACATTAAATGAAGAAGCCTTGTTTGGTGGAGTATGATCTTAATCTGCTCTTCTCAAGCAGAGAGCACAAGGCAGCACCAGGACTCCACCCAGCAAACCCCATCAGCTGCAACATCACGGGAGGGACAATGCAAGTCTAAACTGCCTTTTGGAGTGGAACTTTTCTGTCACAAGGTCACTCCAAATTATCCAGCATAAAGAAAATTAGCCATGCAAGCCAACAAAGTTGGCAAGGGGAGAGTTACACAACAAGATACTGGCAGGGGAATAGAGTAGTGAAAGTTCAGAGAGATGGAGCAACCTGCAGGATGTTTCTAAGCACTATGGCAATACAAACACACCACAAACTGCAAAGGCTCAGAGAGCTCCAGAGGAGCAGCAAGCTCCAAGTCAAAGTATGGCAAGCAAGTCACCCATGGGTAAGTGGCAAAGCAATATAGGACAGGAGAAAAGATTTACCAGCTCAACAGCCTCCAGTCCCTAGAAAGGCTTAAATCAATGACTGGACACCTGTTTCACAGAACACAAACTCCACATAGCACCAGGTGTGCCAACTGGAATGACTGCGATGACTCCACCGAGGTCAAAAGAGCTGTAACAGCTTGCTCTGGATTTACAGCTGGAACATCAAAGCACTACACAAACCTAAGTAATTAATCATCAGTCACATGCCAGGCCAGGAATTTTATAACTCAAGCCTTTTTCAACAACTCAAGCATTCCAGACAGTCTTAGATACGTATTCCAATTAAAACAGGATGTTGAGGCAGAAGCCACTCTCCTGCCAGCACTGCTGGGTACCGCAGCTCCTGCAGCAGCTCAGGCTGCCAGGTAAGGAATCCATGGCACTGGGCACTGTGCTACCAAGCTGATGGGCATGTGCTGCTGTGAGCACGCTGTTGTGTATGTACAAAACACAGGAGACAACCTAATCACCAGGAGAGGAAGAAGAAACAGGTGGGAAGCTTAAACTATAGACAGCAGCTGGCATACAGTGGAAATCAGAATCTCCCACGTAAGTATTGCTGAAGAAATCTGACTAGAAGCAGAGTTCTGACTCCCTTGTACTCACAACTTTTATATAAACTGTGTTTATAGAAACTCAGACCAGAGGCCCCTTTGTGACACACACTGAGCAGTGCTCTGCTCCTGTTCAACAAGGCCCCTCAGTCCTGTGCTCTGTCCACTGCTTCTTGCCCACCATTCCTGGTCCACCAGGAAGCCATCCACACTGGAGAAGGGGCTCCACTCACTCACTGAAGTGCAGACACTGAGCAGAAATGTGCAGTTTGCGTCCTATATACAAGTTGCACCTTCCAGAGACTCAGCCCCACACTCCTACCATGATTTCAGAGTACCACAGCAGGAATGTGGCAGCACAGGCCATCCCTCCTAAAACCTCGGCTTCATTTTAACACACCCTTTCTCAAGAATCGTCTTCTCTAGATGAGCTTCATGTCCTGGTTTCTTCACCACTCCCTTCCTCCAAGCACTCTGCCACTTGTGTGCCTCCAGGTCCTGCAGTGTTTAGCAATGGCTGTGCCAGTGACATCTGCTGTGAAAATTGGCCTCCTGTCTCCCAACAAGGAGGATCTCAAAACTGAACATTTCTCTGGTCACACTGTCCATCAGGGAATAACAATCACTACTTCCTGCTCTCAAAGCACTATCAGCTTTCCAAGGCACAGCTGGGATGTACACTATTTAAAGAATCAGTCAAGGGAGGAACAAGTACAGCCACAGCTTGGTTGCCAGATATTGAATGGGGCCAAGGCCCCTTCTCCCAGGCAGCACTTTGCTCACACACAGTGGTTCTGAGGCCTCCCATCCTGGAGCAGCCTTGCTCATGGAGCCATGGTTGTCACCGTAAGGCTGACAGGGCAGCTGCCCCTGAAATGACCTGTTGATGCCCACTCTGCCCCAAATGCTGGGATGAGTACATATGGCACAGAAGAGTGACCATTTAGGTGTGCTGGTGAAGGGGGAAGACGAAGGGTATCTTCAGAGACAGAAGCTGCCACTTACACAAGGCTACAGTTCTGACATAAACCACACTGAGGAGACAAACCACGGAGACCACAACATGTGGCAGCACTTCTCTGCACCTGCCTGCAATACAGCACATTTGACATTCATGCACTGTCAGAGCCCCAGTTGCTGCTGTGAACAGGATGCACATTCTCAGCCTCAGCAGCAGCCTCTGTGCCATGCTCTCATTGTGCTCAGAGATGCTCTTACTGCACAAAAACTAGTGCTGGTCCTGTGGCTCAGCCCCACATCCTCTGGGTTTGCACTGGAAAGCAGCAAAACCAAACTGGTTTATCACACGCAGCAGGGTGGTGAGCCCTGTCACCAAGCAGCAGATGAGATGAATTTCATAAGTTGGCTTGTTCTTTGCTCTTTCTGATGTAACTGAAGAACAGCCATAGGACAGTCACAGTCCTTCCATATGTAACTGGGCACCCCATATCCTCTACATGAGGTGCTTTTACAGTGGTTTGGAAGGCAGCAAGGGGATAACATTCCAACTGTAACAGCAGAGTAAGCAAAAATGCACCAAGGTCAGGCCTGCAGTTTGTCACACAGCAGGGATCTGAATCCAGATGTGGTGAATCCCAGCACAGGATGGACCCACTGGAAAGTTTCCAGCAAGTGCAGCATCAAGCTTCCCAAAGGGAGCAAAGTGAAATGACAGTTTATTTGCCTCTGACCTAGTAATAGCAGATGGAGAAGAGTGCAGGTCACACCTGCTTTTGGGCACAGCTGGAATTCCTTAGGCCTTGTTTGTGGGCAGGAACTACTGCAAACAAGTTCCCCCTTCTTTGTCATCCTTACTCATCATCCCCACAATGAAATCCAAAGGCACATGGATTTCTTTTCTTGGACATGAGAGAAAGAAATCTAAAGCAGTTTGCTCAAGAGTAAACCCCTTGAAAAACAGTTATTTTGCAAAACCTCCTGTGGATCTCCCCACACCATACTCCCCAAAGGCCTGATTCCAGGATCCAGCCCAGAAGGAAAATCACCCTGGTGTTCAGCTCAGTGCAGCACACACAGCTCAGCACAATCACACCTTATACTACCAGAGTGTTCCTTGGTTTGCTCCATTCCTACCCAGGGGGTAACATAAGCCTTACAGACACTTTCTGGAGGTGGCCAAAAACCCCCAGTCACATAAGCAGACAATTTAGCAAACAACTTGCACTTTTACTCTACCCTCAGATGCTGCTCTGCCAAGCCCTCTGTGGCACTGACACTGATGCCTTAAAATCTAGGATTATGTAGAGTTTAGCATAACTCTGTTAGCAGCACTTTAGCTAAGTACCTTTGTATTAGGTTCCTGAAATATTGTTTAATGTTCCTTGTCAAGAATTTTGGTGGATAAAGATTTTAGAAAGAACATCTAGTTTGTATAGAATGTACCCAGAAAAACATAATAGGCACATTCTTTGATATGTCCCAGTCAAAACTATCCAGAAGACCCAGAAACTTTGAGGCTGTTCCAAGCAGGACAGAAGGTGCTGAGAAGATGAAGATAAGGGGTCTCTGGGAAAACCCACTCAATTTGGGGAGATGTACCTGAGGGAGGTCCAAAGGGGAGATAATTTTTGGGCTGGGTGTAACCATGATGTAATAGTTAGATATTATAATTAGCTAGTGTTATAAAATTGTAAAGCTTATGTTGATGGGGGCCAATATGCAATGTGCATATTGTAGCAATTAAAGTGCTTTAATTAAAGAACTGCTCTCTATCTTTCTATACTAAAATTGTCCAGAGAATTTTTGGTTTTAGGCAACAACAGGCAAGCCAAAAAAGTCCAGTACAAGTCTGTATCCCACTGGATCCCACCTCCTGCTCGAAGGCATAGATAGGAAAGACTACCCCAGGCTGGAGGGCAAATTCTGGCAACAGTTCAGATCCAGACTCTGACCCCCAGGCACGTCAGCCTAAGCCTCTCTGGAACAATCAGAGAGACAGGTGATTGCAAAGCACAAAAGAGCCGGGCACAGCTCTGACTCTGCAGTGAGGGCATGTTTTAGAACACCCTTGAGGCTACAGTAACTTCTGCTGCCTGCCCCACTCACAGCAGCTGCATGCAGGGCATGCCTTGGCCATGGTCCAGGGCTGCAGGATGGCAGCACAGAAATAGCCTCCTGCATTCACCAGAGACCGGATGGACCACGCTGAGATCTGCCAGCAGCTGCCAGGCAAAAGAAACAGAGAAGGACTGTGACATGACCCTTCACAGGAGGAAACATCTGAAACTTCTGACACTTAACTGAAAGCATATCAAAACATTTATGGAAAAGGAAACAGCCTGGAAACTGGATTAAGTCTATCTTGGTATCTCATTATCTTCTTGACTGTGAGAGCGAAGTCTTCTTTCACTGGGCATTTGTCCCTCTGGATTCAAACTGGAGAGGAAATTGTAGTTTATTAAAACTTAAATACACTTTTTGATAACTTTCCCAGACAAACAAAATGTTAATGCAAGTTTTGGCTTAGCCTTCACTTGGGAAAGGACTCCTCCTCTGTGACAGGATGAGCTCTAGCAGCTTTATTATTCCACTCACCAGAGGCCCAAGTATCACCTGCAACACGTCTGCAGCACACGTGGTCCCCTTCCACTTTGCAAGCAGGGAGGGAAGGATGTGCAAGCAGCCTACAGAAACAACACAGTGTTGGTTCTTTCCCTCAGAAATGAAGACTGAGGAAATATGGGAGCAGCCATGGGAGTGCTCCAAGGAGAGTCAATTGTTCACCTCAGGACATGAGGAGTGCTCGGCCTTAATCGCGCAGAGCTGCCATGACAAGGGATAACCTTCCAGCAGATAGAACAACAAGGCACCACAACATACTGCAGGCAGGACTCCCTATCAGCACTGGGAACTTTCTAGATCAGGCTGGGCAAACATTTTTCAGGAATGATGTAAGGCAAGCTGATGCTTACTTGGATGGGGAAATTCGGCTACATGACTGTCAAGCTCTCTTCCAAACCATTTTGATCTATGGCCCTACACAGAGGAACATCGAGTGTTGGCCAGTAATCCACGCACATTCGGTCATCCGGGTCCCCAGAGATGATGTGTGTCACCCTGGTGGAGTTACTCTGTCAGTCAATTCCTCACATGGGAAGCAGCCTCATTCCTACAAGACCACAGATAGTTTATTCTCTGTGAGGATAAACATATTTCTTTGTTTCTGTAAGGTTCCTGCAAAAGTCCCTTTCAACCCTGATCTTGGGTGGAGACTGAAAGCACAGGTGGTACTTACGCTCTGGGGTGCTTCCATGGCCATCACACCAGAACAAGAATGGTACTCTATTTCGGACCTCCAGCCCCAGGGGGCTTCAGGACCCCATTACCAGCATGAGGTACAACCCCAGTCCTGGACCACAGCTGGGAGTCCCCTTCCAGTTCCCTGACACAAGCCCAGTCTTGAAGCTGTTTCACTGGCACAGGAATCGAGGTTAAAGCCCCTCTTTGCAGCCGCATCGACCCTTCAAGCCCTCTGCTGACCCCAGTTCTCTCTGTGCTGGGGGTCTGCACCTCTCCATGCAGCGGGAAGGCTGAGGCAGGAGCCTGTCCAGCACGGACACAGCTAAACTGGGACCGTAGCTCCATCTGCAGGGCTCTGCCAAACCACCAGCCTTTCCCAGCTCCACCTCGGGGAAGGCCAGTTATCCCAGTGGACACTGCGCACTTGGTAACCCCCAAAACACAGCTGTGAGCACACACACAACCACACTCCTCAGGCTCCTGAAAGCAAATGAAGCCCCTCTCTGAGAGCATCACCTTCAGGAATGAAATCACCGTTTCAATACAGTCCCAAAGACCAGTAAATTCCCAGAAAATTCAGTGTATGTCAGACACTGGATTATGCAAAATGCCAAGTGGAGTGTCAGTTTTGTGGCTCTGGGGAGCAGCTCTGCCTCTGCAGAGCTCACGTGCACAGGCAGCCAGTGTCAGCTCAGCCTCCTGCTCACAGGCAACACAGGCACAGCCCAGTGCTCCAGCAAGGAGCCTGTGGTTCCTTATAACCACCACCTCCAAAAATCCTTTCTGTCCCAAAATGAGCCTGGACCACTACATAAAGCATGGAGGAACACACTGTACAACACCAGCACATTCCCTCGGATGTGAGTCGGACAAGAACATCCAGCCTCTTGGGAGCAACAGCAGTTTTTCTCCACTCTTGTCTTTATGAAAAGGTCAGCAGCACTATGTGTTTTTCCAAGATATATAACTACTATGCAATGCAAATCCACAGAAATGCATTTTTAACATTGCTTTAGCTATAAATATAGGAATTTAACACTTGTCCTACTGGATTAGACCAATAGTCCGTCTCACAGGGGATTTGTTCTGCTCAGAGCTCAGACAAGTGATTGACTGATGCTTCCAAGAAAAAGCACAGTGCCTTCCACAGCCCAGCCACCAGCACTCTTGGAGGGTCAGCTAACTCCAGCCTGCTGCAGGGCACCAGCCAACCCCTGAAGAATGTAGCATGATGCTGTTTAACACTCCCATAACGCAGCTTTTAAGGCATCCTGCAGAAGCAAGCTGTGCATGTTGCTCCGTTTCATACATGAACACTGCTAACACCCAAGAGAAACCCGTGAACCCATTTCTTTAAATTTAATTTCTAAACAGAGCCTGACAAACTGAATTTAAAATATACCCCTGAATTATTATTAGAAAGAAATCCACAACCAAACATAACACCACCTCTTTGACTACAATCTGTACTCATGGTTCTAGCAAAACTTACAGGAACCAGCTGTGCTGAAACTTTATTTTCAAACCTAGGCTTGAGTGCACTTTAACTGAGCCTCTCTAGTTCTCTCCTTTGCCAGATTTCCTCTACTGTGTTTAACCAGGGCAGGTCCTGCAGGCCAGAGAAGACTCACAGTTTCAAGTAAAGAGTGTACAGGACATGGCACACTACTGGGGTGGATAAAAGCACTGTGAGGTACAATGGGGAGAAAGGCCAGTCTGTAAACTGTAACCACCCAGGGGGTGGGGAAGGATCCAGAGGGAGACCCAAGCGCTGGTGGGTCAGAGGGAGCTCGGGTGTCTGGGAAAGCAGGGCCAACGTTCAGGAGTTAAGGTGTGCATGAAAGAGCAAGGAGAGTGAGAGAGGTAGAGGGGAAAGAGAGATGTATTAGTGCTCAAGTAATGCCTCTGAATCTGCTGCAGCTTTCCAGACTCAGTTTGCTGATGCATCTCCTGCCTAATGTGCCTGGCAGTGCAGTCCCAGTCCAGCCTGGACAGAGCCTGGCAGCCCATCCCTGGCACACACAGACTGCACTGGACACTTTCACCCCTACTGAGTGCTCACCTCCACTGGCCCAGCAACTGCTTCCACTCGGACTGGCAGACCAGATCCTTTCCTTTCCTTTGCTTTCCTTCCTTCCCTCCTAGCTATGGTGAGGAAGGGAACTTGCAACACCAGAAACAGCAGCAACAGCAAGCAGCAGCTTGAATTTAATCCTGCCATTATTCATAATGTCATGATGTTGACTGTCCATTTCAGGGACTTCTCTCAGTGCTGTTTCAGGCAACCCTGCTCTGAGTCATCCTTCCCAAAGTGACAGACCTCAGCTATTCCCACAGCTGTCAGGAGACCAAGGCCTACTTCAAACTTAACTTGTCAAATTCTGTACAAGTCGTTTCACCTCCTGTTTTTCAACTTCTCCATCTGCAAAACTGGAGTAAGCAACTCTGGCCTTCTTTGTAAAGTCTTGCATCTAAATGCCTCAACATGAAGTTGGGGATTTCTATTACTATCAGAGCAATGTGTGGGCATCTGGTGTTTATTCAGGTCTTCTAGGATGTCTGAATAATTGCAGAGCAATTCTTGTGAAGACACTGATCTGAAGCACTATCTTTATTACAACGTTTTGTCTGTTTCTGGCAGCATTGACCAAGTGTCAAGGGCTGTAGATCAGGTGCTGTAATATGTGCACTGATCCCTCAATGACATGTCACTCAGCAGGAGTGGGAAACAAAGGCTGCTGTGCTGTTGGAGCATCAGGATCCTGGAATAGAACTGAATTTGAAATGTGCAGGTCAGAGCCATGTCCTGTTATACCTGCAAATCCACATGCAAATATAAACCAGAGTTTGAACCTATCATCCAATCTGATCACATTCTATATAAATGAACCTCAAGGCCTGCAAAAAAGGAATCCTTTCTAGGTCAAATGGGTGATCTGGCACATTGAGAAGTTGTATTTTTAATGAAATATCTTGAGCTGTGAACTCTTCTATCTTGGGTCCTGAGATTAATGAGTTGCTTTAGCAGTGCAGACTAAAAAGTTTCATGCAGTTCCCTGAGGAAGGTGAAACACTTCCACATGCTCAGCTGAACTTCTGCATCTCTGTGTGAAGTCTGTGCCAGGAAATGAGGGAGTCTGTCACTGCATGGAGAGTCCAACACACTGGGGAATGAAGTGGAGATTCCTTTCACCTGGCAAAAGGAGTTTTCAAGCGTTCAGCTGGGCTCAAGAGCAAAAAGCATCCTGCAAGGAGAGTTGTGTCTGGTACACCTGTCATTTGCTTTGCTTCTGGATGTGCAGAAACCTAGGCCTGTGGGAAAAAGAATGAGCAGAGCTTTAAGCCTCACTCAGGGAGAATGTGCCTATACCTCTATACTATAAAAGCAGCAATTTTCTGATGGCAATAGAGCTGGTCACCCCATCAGAAATGCTTACCTGTGTCAGAATTTATGACTCAGAAACACTTGCCAGGCTATCTCAGGATATCAGAAGGCTGAGATACTACAAGAGAGCCCCTGTTTTGTCAAGGACTTGCTTCAGCTGTGGAACTTCTCTGGCTGAGTTTCTTCCACACATCAGGGTGCAGGGACATACTCTACAAAGGACACAGACCTAGTCCTGAAGCAAAAATCTGAAGGTAAAAAAAGACTTACTTGCCACAGAAGTCCTTGTGAATGGCACGGAGGGTGAGTAGTAAGTCTGGGTGTGCCTGTAGCCAGAGCTCCACCATATTTGGGTGTCTGGGATCAACTTCCAGAAATACACTCCTGTAAAGACACATTCAAAAGTAAAAAGCAGGGAAATGCACATGTTTACATTGTTAAACTGATAAAAATTAAGGCCTTTCCTTTTGGATGACTCCTACCAGGGGGAAATGAAAAGTCAGTAAACACACTGCAATCCAATAATCCTAAAACAGATCTCAGCTGTCCATTTCAGATGCAGGGCCCAACTGCTTCCTTCAGGGGAGAAAGTGTTGAACCTGGGGGGGAATTCTCGTGGTACTTAAATCCTGGTATTAAGGCTTAAGGAGCCCTTTTGAAGCCCAAGCAGAGACACCACCAGCAATGTCTTCCTGAAGCCCCCAGAGATTTAAGGCCAGAATGCAGTTTCATGCAGCAAATGCAGGAACACTGAGCACTGGCCTGGCAGCAGGAAGTTCCTCTGTGTATAAACAGCAAGAGCCATGAAGTACAAGTCAGTACACACATCTCCCCACAGTAAATGTCTCTATAAACCAGTTATAAAAATACTATCAGCATTCAGGCCTACGATAAACTAACCAGCCAGCCTCAGGTAGGGCACCAGCACTAGGCCTGGACACTGCAGGGCTACTTCCATTTCTGCCAGGCTTTACAACACCAGCCCAATTCCCATCTCCCCTCCTGTGAGGAGGCAGGACCACCCCAGCTCACAGGCACATGGAGTGATGGAGCTGGTCATAGTCTGGGACAGCACAGCAAGATACAAGTTTAGCAGGCAAAGGACAGAGGCCAAGCCATATCATACCCTCTCCTGAGGATTCCTAAAACATCCCACACTGAATACTCCCTACAAATTCACCAAGCTGGGTGTTGATCTCATTTCTGACCCTAAAAAACATCCACACCTCAGTGGGGGCTCCACCTTATAAAACAAGCAAAAGGGGAAGGAAAAGAAATAAACCTAACAAACAACCCCGCATGGACCAGTCTCTGTTGTTGGGAAGTTCTGAGGAACATCATCTGCTCTTGTGGTCATGCAAAGCATGAGGAATGAACTCTGCATGGACTATGCCTCTCAATATTCCTATTCTTCTCAAAACTGCAGATTTTCCACAACCTCTCTTATGCTGGCCAAATATCAGGAATATTTAACAGGATATGTGAATGCCCTGGCACACGAACACTACATTCAGATTTGCTTATCAGCATGATGATTTTCTAAATGGATCCCACATGACAGAGAATAGGAACAATCAGTCTTGAATACTAACCATGAAGAAATTTAAGAAACTATCCCTGACTGATATTCAGCATTGTATACTGGCACAATAACCAAGTTTCCCCTAATTAAAGGGTAGGAGGGAAGCAAAGATCTGCATCCATCCTCCCAGAGTTCTACAATGCTTCTCCTTCTATCAGTTATTCACTTTAGAAAGTTTCCCTGCTTTTGCACTCCCTTCTGTGTTCTTTTTGCTCCTGCTTTGATCTTATGGGGTTCCCACTTCACTAAGGACCATGAAACCAGCCAAGGAAGGCCTCTATCCCTTTATTAAGCCATTTCAAGCGAATTTTGATCATACACTTGAAATTTTTTAAACTGCTACTATTAAATGGGGCAATAGGGGGACAATGTTGTAACTATTTTCCCTCGGTTTTGTTTTCATACAGGAAGGTATAGAAGTTATAGAAGTGAATGGATAAAAGACACAAAATTCAAAGAGAAAGCAATGCTTACCCAGAATCCTTCAGAAGAGAAGGAGCCAAAGTCAGAATTGTTTTGATGACTCTCATCCCATCATCTCCCCCATCTAGTGCATCAAGGTCCTCATAGCTGGAGGGTGGGAAGAAGGTATTTAACAGTGATTAACGTGGCCCTTGAGAATGTATCACCCCACACTCCATGCAGAAAGATGCACCAAACACCCCTTAACTCCAGTGCTCTATAGCAGGAGACAGCACTTACGGCTTTTATGTAAAACACAGGGAGTGAGAAGGCAGCTACCACTGAGCTGAGAAACTCTACGTTTACACAAGCAGAACAGATAGCCTGAAGTCTGCCTGAAAGTTAGAAGCCAACTGCAGCCAGGGTCCCACAGTTCCAATACATGGATTTGCTCTTTCTGTGTCAGCTGGACAGGGAGAGTGGGGTTGTACAGCAAGGGACCACTGCTTGCTCTCAACCAAGCCAACAACCAGGTAAGCCTGCCTGCTAACCCAGCAGAGCTCACTGGGACAGAGAAAGCTCAGCTTTCAGAATCTGCTCTGCTGAACATCTCGTACAGAGGCAGGGACAGGACTTTGTCCTGACATGCACGACAATCGATTCTGGGGAAGAACCAGCACACACAAAGTAGTTCCATATCCCAAAAGAGCTTATTCATTTTTTGTTTGCTTAAGACAAATATTGGGATGAGAATGGGTAGCAGCATTTTCGCCCACCACAAAAAGCTGCTCAGATTACTCTTCCTTTCATAAACTCACACCAAGTATTAAAAAAAAGGTCTAACAGGAAAAATGCTCTGAAAAAAATTTGGATTGAGAACTTGTTGGTTTCCAAGTACATGGTTTTTCCATTTTAATGAATATTTAAAATCCTTTCATACTGCTTCAGGCGTGCAAGCAGTATCAAAGTACCACTGAATTATTATATACCATATAAATGCACCTCCACTTTGCACATGTATACTATGTTTGCATGTTTTGTGTGTAGTACAAGGAAGCAGACAGAAAACCTTGCTCCAAGGAACAGGAGGGGAAAGGTCTATTTGTCTGATTACCGGAGGATTTCTGCATCCAAGGAAGCCATGTCTTCATGGAACACATAGGGGGGGTTACTGACTATGACATCTATGGGGCACCAGAGCAGGAGCTGTTTGCTAGAACCTGGAAAAGAAGAATCACAACCAGCTCTGAACTACAGCATCTTCCCTGTAAGCTCAGTATCAACATCCTACCCAGGAGACAGCCAAGCATCCACCTAACTGGATAAGCCTCAGCAAATGTTGGTTTTAACTGGCTGCACCCAGGTCTGGGGAAGACAAGTATCCTTCTCTGGTTCAATTCACCTAATTTCAGGTGAATAAGGCTGGGCATTTAAATCTAAGCTAAATATATGGGCTTCCTCTAACATCAAGGGAAAGACAGGCATCCACATGTTTATCTAAAAGCATCCATGGCAGCATGGAATGGATTACACTCTGTATATATTTGTCTCTCCCCAGTAACAACAAAGAGCACCTGTACTACCAGCTCATACACAACCTTTGGACACCTAAAACCAGGAACAATTCACCTTCTGATGTAGTCAGGGACTTCTCTCAGCTGATCACATGGCCTGGAAATCTCTGAGGGGGAAGTTTCACTGGCTTTTACTGACCTTTTTCTCTACTAACTTCAACACCCTCCTGTCACTTGCATCCCCAGGAGGGTTCCTTGGGTGTTTGTCACACCTGCCTCCCCCATCAAAATAAAAAAGGAGAAAGAGAAAGGGGATTGTAACAGTGAAAAGAGTTACTGTGTGAAACATCTTGGTGGATGATGTGAATCCTCTCCTGGAGTTGCAGCCTGTAAAATTCCAGATGCAAGAATAGAAAGAAGAAAGATTAGGAGGCATGTTTGTGTGGATTCATGAACAGCACATTCTATAAACAGATCATTACATATTGCACCTCTTATTAAATACACCTGCACCACACCCCACTGACTGCAGCTGGATTCCCCTCAAGCTGCAAGGGAAGTTTAGGATCTGCTCTTTGCCCAAGGAACAAAATTCAAAGCAAAGAGCACACTGTGCACCCACAGTGATTCCAGGGTGTGGCTTCTCTATATGCTCTTTGCCAGGGGAAAATAGCTGAGACAGTGATCCTCTTAAATCTCAGGAATCCTGAGCAAAGCTTCCTTGATGCTCCTGTGACGGGAAAGAGAGGCCAGTCTGAAAGTAGACTTGGGCTTGCTGGCAGCCTGATACTACAGGAGAGGTTACAGAAATAGGGTGAGACAGCAAGGAAAGAACAGAAACTAATTCCTCAGCCACGTGGTCCACCCACTAAAATCCCTCTCCTTTCTAACCAGTTTTGCCCCTGGCCCTGTCAAAACATTGGAACAATGTCAGAGGAAGCACTTTGCAAAGTCAGAAAGACAAGGATGGTCAGAATCTACCGTAGGAGCAAAACTCCAAGCCTTCCACAGGAGATGTCATTCCCAGACAGGAACAGCACATGGTGGCACAGAGTCTGGCACTGTCCCCCAACTCCTGTCCTCAGCATGGACACAACTGCCCAGATCTTACCAGGATATTCTCTCCGCCCACCACAATGGCCTTACAGCCAAGTCCTACTTGCCTTTGCTGAGGGCCTGTGGTCCTGCTCTGTCAGCAAACACAGGCATCAAGAACAGGAGGGATTCCTGCACTGGGTGCCATGTGCCCAGACGGACCATCTGGCACTGGGACTGATGCAGTGAGAGTAAGACTCACCTAAGCATCTCAAGAACACAGCTGGGATAAGGGAGCTTTGGAAAGCAGACAGGAACCAAGCTGGGTTCAGTCAAGCAGTAACACAGCTTACCCTGCTGGCTTCTTTCCCAAGACCTACAGGGCACCATGCCATGGACAAGATTGTAAGGATGCAATGAAAATATCCATAGAGAAATATGAGGTTCTCTGACATGGTATTTACACTCCACTCTTATGCCAACAAGCACTGTTAATAAGCAAGACGATTTCTCCCAGATGACAGAGCAATAGTGTACCAAGAGGCAAAGATCTGGCCAGTTTTTATTATATCTATGAAAAATTGCAACAGCACTTGGTTTGACACTGACACATGAGAAGGAAACCTCTGCTCCCCATTCCCTGTAACTGGGCTAGGAGGCAAAGGGTGATAGTGGGGTGGCAAGTCTGAGAAGGGCTTGTTCCTGCACATCTCTTCAGACTCAGTGTGAGTTGGGACTGGGTTGCAAGACATGAAGAGAAGCAGCTCAGTGCAGCCAGAGCCAGAATTATCCTGGCTCTGTAACCCCAGTGCTGGCAGCACTTGGCAAAGAAGGGTATGTGGGCCCTGTGGACAGATATTCCAGTTAATGAGCACCTCCTGAGACTCACAGCTGTACTGGACTCCATGAGAAATGGCAGTAGGAATTCTTTGTGATATGGCTCTAATGCCAAGGACCCAGCAGTTACTGAGGACGTGGATGCAGTTTGGACCTCTGTACCTTTTACAATGCCTACAAAGACTGGGATCCAGGGCTCAAAGGCATACTGGGATTCCAGCTCTGGGGCTCCCTCTGGTAGTGGCAGTCCAGACCAGCCTGACAGAAGAACCAGCTGAGGAAGTGGAGCCACCAGAAAGGAGCAGGTCAACCTGACAGACATCTGTCCTGACTTCAGGCACAAGGTGATTCAGCAGCTCTGAACATCCAGCCACAGCAGATGTGTCCAAATAGCACAAGGCTCAGCATCACCATTCCCACTAAACCAAGACTGCCAGGAGGATCCTGAGGGACATCCCACTCAGAGCACACTCAGAGCAAAGTGCTACTTGAGTGTGCAAGCTTCTTTCTAGAGGAGCAAGGACAGACAAAAGCACAGCAATAATGTTCTGGGGAGCCAGAAAAATTGAGGTTCAGGCCACACTTGTCCTGAACCTCCCAAGTGACATAAATGTTCCTACTGCTGCCCTGAACTTCCTGAGTTCACAGAAAGGGATAAGAGGAGTTACCAAGATACAGTTTGAAAACCCTTGACAACAAGCAGTGTGTAAGCACTATTGCTCTATTGAGGCTGCTGTCCTTGCAAAGCATGTTCACAAGTCAAAGGAAAAATACTCTGGTAAACCCAAGTGTTTTTTTGCTGAGTTATTATGCACTTCAGGTGTTCAACCGACTAAACATTCTCTGGTTTCCAGTGGTGATAAAAAGGAACTACATGTAAAACTATTGAAGACTATTGGTCTTTCTCAAACAACAATTTACAAAAAAATGAGCAACAGGTGGTCTTGTACCTATGTGCGTTCTCCCTGGTGAGATCCACAGCAGCCTTCTCTTTATCCATGGCTATGACCTGGCTCTGAGACAGAAAAAAACAACAAACTCCACCAAGCACATGTTACAACATCAAGGTTCCCGAGCAGACATGCTCTGCCAAACATGCAAGATCAAAACTGGCAACTGACTGCTCACTCTTGGCTCCTGAGAGGAACAGCTCATGAAGAATGTATCTGGGGCACTGCTGGGATCGTGAGTCACATCTAGTAAGGCACTAACGTGACCGAAGGCACAGCCAGGAGCCCACCAAAACAGACAGCCCTCTGAGCTGACAACACCACACTGACTCAGGTTACCTGATACACCCACAGCCCCCGGCAGTGTGAGACCCAACACTAGCTAGTCTGGGACAGACACAGGCTGAAGAAATATCATGTTGTAGGTTCCTCCTCTCTAATGCAGACAGAATTCCTCCCAGCATTAACACAACCACTTGGACACAGGTTCTGGAATTTTCCATCTGCTACGCAGACACCTTTTCCCCAGTAACTCCACGGCAGTCCTTACAGCAGATTCCCTGCCTGTATTAACCACACGTACTTGACTGTGTGTCAAGTATCTGAGAGTTCTCCAGCATGATGTTAAGGGACAGGGCTACACAGCTAAGAGATTTATTTGACCTTCCATTCTACCTTGGGAAAACCATAGACAAAGGCCTAACTTGGTTTTGCTTTGCCTAATGTTTTGTCATCACAGACATTGGCAAGAATTTACACATAGAAAGCATGCTTGAAGAAACCACTTTGCATTTGCAGATGATAGTGTGATGTCCCATCATTCCTAAGGGGACTAATTTCACAGCCCCAGGCTAGAACCCACACACCTGAAGCTGACCCTTAAGGTGAAGGACATAGCTCAGTCCATAAATCAAAAGTTGCTGCTATTTTCTCAGTACCTTAGTGCCAAATTCTGCCTCAAACACTGAAGAGATTACACAGTGTAAACTCCACTTAACTGTCAGTGTGGGTTCCACTAATTCTAATCAGTCAAGGCTCCTTATTCCTCTGGGCACAGTAGTTTGTGTTGGGAAAGGACTGTTATCAGTTACAGAGACAGACTGACACAGCTCTTTAACTTAACAAGCAAGGAAAAGAGCATGAAGCTCTTCTAGCTCAGGAAGTCAGAGCAATTATACTCTGAAGTCATGAAGCTCAAGTATTAACCTTCTCAGGTCACGGGGAGGAGGGAACACCCCTCCCACCACAGGCATCAACCTCTAATTCTTACACAGCAAGGTTTGTTCTCCTACAAGAGGAGGAGTTGGCAACAGCAATTCTTATTCATGAGAAGGAACTGGCTGGTCTGCAGTTCTGAGGAAAGGGGAATACTTTTCCCTTAACCACATGCAATGTGATCTTGGATTCACTTCTCATTTTCTTCACCAGGAGTAGCTCAGTAAACATGTCACGTGCCACAGGAATCAAGGGCAAGAAAGGCTTTGGTGACCCAGACCTCAGTCCCCTTCCTGTTCTTCTCCCTCTGTTCAGAAGCTGTGGGCTGTTACTGGGGAACAAAAGACTGCTAAAAGGTGGTTTGGCAGTTGTGGCAGTGACATGTGCTTGTCATACTGATCCCAAGTACTGACACTGCTATAGTAATCCCTTCCCTGTGTTCATTTAGTCTTCAGTATCCTAGAGACAAGATCTTTTGATTCATAGCAAGGTGATTTTTAGAGATGACTGCCCCTTAAATTCAACTACTGAGTATGCCCCTGTGCCTCAGTCCCTGCTGTCCTGAGCCCAGGTTATCATCTTAAACCAACGCCCACCACTGCTTCAAGTTAAGGTGATAAATAATGAGCTGCAACAGCTGAAGAATGAGCATATCACTTCTTTTACTCTGATTAGGTCTCTGCTACTCCTGTAGACAGCTGAGGATATTCCCAAATACAACTACCACACCTCCTCTCCCTAATACGAACTTACAGAGCCTGACTGTCACAGACCTGAACTGCTGAAATCCCACCAGAGAAGCCTGGACATCTCAGGGAAGATGAGTAGAGTGGGACTGTCCTCTAAGACAGACATTCGTTGTACCAGGAGCACTGAAGAGAGCTCACCTGTGGCAGTTTGCACAGCAGACTCAGAGCAATTGCTCCAGAGCCACAGCCAATCTCCAGGATCACAGGATGAGGAACAGGAACTGGGATGCCGAGGCCTGAATTTGCACATTTCTGAGATTCTTCCTCCACAACTAAAGAGACGAGATCCTAACAAAAACAAACAAACAAATAAAATTACTAAGAGAGTTGTTTTTATTCACACCTTTGTGACCTGAGGACTGAAGTTTAAGTTTCTTGACTGTGTATTCAATAAAATGTGTTTTTGTTGCTAATTTTAAAAACACAGATGGCAGCAATGGAACTGACATGCCAGAAAGCACTTCAGCTCCATCTGCCCCACAGGGTGCTTTAATTAGTAACCAAATCCTCAGGATACAAATTCCCACAGATCCTCTGAAATCTTCTTGCACTGTTGGGAAAAACAATAACCAAACAGCTGGAGCACATTATCTTCTGCAACACCATTTTATTTACTTCAAAATTTCAGCTTTCAGAATTTGCAAGCATCAAGATTTAAGATTTCCACACTGTCTCAGTAGGGTCTGTGATCTGGAGAGGCTGTTAACAGCATTGAAACCAATAATCAAACCTGCAGATGAGAAGCAAAGGCAGTGAGTTACCAAATGATCCAAATGAACAGCTCCCTGTATGGATTTCAGATTGTGGACTCCTACTACATTTTGTTGGTATAAAGTCACATGGAAAAGATTTTCAACCATGCTCCTGTATCTGTATGCAGCTCCATCATTGCTGCCTCCTCCCTCCTATCACTCTCTTCTTTTTTAAATCCCTTTGCAACGTCATATAAAATCCAACACAGCAGGAGAGGTCTCCAAGATTTCTATGTTTGTGAAAATAAGTGACTACCTCCAGGAGAAAGCACACATGTGCCTCCTTCAGACTGCAGCATGAACTTCCCTGTTATTCACCGGAGAAAAGGCTAAGACAGAAACCTCATGAACACCTTGAGTTAATCAGCAGCTCAGCAGGTGCTCACAGCTCTCTGCAATCACAGTACAACAATACACAAACAAGGCCTTGCTGCCCAAGGCACTCCCACCATGGCTGGGATACTCCACCCGATAGGTCTGCACTTGGATCTCTCCTGTAAATCCAGAAAGTTTAACAAAATCTACAAAAAATAATTGGCTCGATTTTGTGAACAGGTAAAAATAAAATACATTATCAGGAAAATTACCTGCCTTCCATTTAGCAAGGAATCTTGCATATTCTTGGCATAAGCAGGAATATTTAAAAGCAACAAGTCCTGGCAGGCAGGTCAGCTTCTCTTTTACTTTGCAATGGCCTTTGTCAGGAGCCTGACCTGGGCAGGCTTGTACATAAGGGATCCATCCCCCTACCTGGGGTGCAGCATAACAGATGCCTTGTGCAAAGCTGTAGTATTTATGAAGATATTTGTTGCTGCTGGTCATCCTTCACGTTAGGCCAATCCACATCTGCAGTAAGTGGGAGGGGAGGATGCAAACAGGTATTACAATGAAATGTTCAGGTAGATGAGCTTTGATGAACCATCCCCAGAGCAGAGCTCCCAAGGCATGGGCTGTTTGGTCAGACAGCATTTTCTGAGCTTTCCCACAACACATGAGATGCTTTTAAACATATTAAAACACTGGGCCCCTGCATACAAGCACTTCCCCAGTGATGAGAGAACAGAAGTGAAGCTTGCATTGCTTTACAGTCTGGGATGGAGAAACAAGCCTATTCCAACACCATGTGGGACTCACAAGGCCAGGCAGCTTCCAACTGCTCCATTTCAATAGAACCCTTTGCTGGTTGATTCCTCCTGCTGAAGACTGAAAGCAAGCAAAAAGAAAATATGTGGTTCATTTGAGTCTGTAAACATTCTGCATTTCTTAACACTACTGCTTTGTCAGATCAGCCTTTCAGAGCCTTTGCCATTTTCAGCTCAGCTGTGTTAGGCCTTGTTGCTTTTCCAGTAGCCTGGCTCTGCCAACTACACCCTTTGGGGAGCCACTGGTGCCTCACCTTTGTTGAGCAGGAAAGAATTACTCTGGAAAGCTAAGTTTGGTGGCTCATACCTAAGTAGCCTCAGCCAGGGATGAGGAGACACACCACAATGCCCTGCCCTGGTCACTGTGTCATTACTGGCACTGCTCTCACATGGGAATTTGCCAACAGACTCCAAAATCTTCCTCACTGCTGCTCTACCATTCCCCTCCTAAACAGCAATGGATGAAAACATTCTCACAGGCCTCCAACAGGTAGGAGACTATTAGAGGACTATCAGGTAACAGGAAAAAATAAACCACATTATCTACCCCAGTGTAAAAATGGCCATTCAGGCACCAGCTCCAGATGAATCAGTCTGAAAACACCCTGGCAGTGGAGACAGCCAGAGATCGGAACCGCAGCTGGTTTGGCCAAGCAGGTGCTGATGATTCCAAGGCTACAGAAGAAGAGGCACCCAAAAAGCTCTGCTTGGCCCTTAAATCAATCTTTTTAAATACCAGTCATTTCTGGACACTTACAAATATTTCCAGGAAATCTCTACAATAACTCAGAACTGTCTGTTCCAGGGTAGCACAAGTTACTGATTACAAATGTCCAAATGTGACTTCCATACACCAGAACTATTCTTACCATTTATTAACTTCCTTAGGGTTTATCATTAGTAATTTCAAGCTTGATGGTTTTTAATGGAATGTCTACTTTACACATACCACAAAGTATTTTAGAGTGCTTGCCAAAGCTCCTATTTAAATATGACACATTTCAGTTTTTACCACATGTTTAAATTAAATGGGATGTTGGTACTACTTAGGCTTTGCATCCTGCTTTCCAACCCTCTGGCCTTATTGTCCTGGTGATTTCATATGCCTCTTACTGAGGCAAAGGCTCATGTTTATGTATGTTTATGTTTAAAAGTAATGTGACAACCTAAAGAAACAATATATCTTTTTCCAGACATTAGTATCTCACTACAACAAAAATAATTATGCATAATTATTCAACTTGATTGACAAGCAAAGAATCAGAAAAATGCAGCAACCATGACACAGAGTATGTCCAGTCATCCCACTGTCATTGCCACTAGGTTTCCTTCTCAGAAACCAGGAATGATTAAATTATCCGGAATTGTTTTGAAACTGTTTTCTTCAGATTCTTCTCAGTATATCCAGCAAAAACCTATGCTTCTGCAATCACACCATCAATTCCAAAATATCACCCCTGGAAATTGATAAATTACAGCACTCTGCAGAACCCCTCTCTAATCTCATCTTGGGGGATGATGTATTTCTGGCCAAGCACTACAGTGTTCATACAGAGACTACAAAATACCCTGCAAGTCAGACATTCCCAACCCCTGCACAAGAAGCCACCTGGAACCACAGCCAGGGATGAGCAACAAAGGGGTTGATGGTGCTAAAAAGAGATGCCAGTCCCAGACAGAGAAACTGGGACAACAGCAGTTGGCCAAAGGCTGGGCAGGACACCCCGTATCTTCTCACACCGTACAGATTCAGAGCACAAACACCTGCTAATATATAAAAGCCATTTTAAATCAGTTTGATCACCAGATTTAAAGGCTGAGAGATGAAATTACAAAAATTCTACTGGGATATAAGAGAAAACACTTTGGCAGCCTTGGTGATTAACCTTTGGAATGTTAGTTAAATTCTGCAGGAACTGGCACTCTAACCTGAAAGGGAGGGCTGTTCAACAGGGCTTACTTTCACTCACACCATTCACAGGCTTCAATACATATTCCATACACCATGGAGAGAAATGTCCCTCACTACAGAAAAATGCTATTTTGGAGAAAACAAAGACTTGATAACAAGTGTCTCTGAAGCCTGGAGAACAAACCAGCTTGTTCAGATGTCCTGTCCACAACATCTAAAGAAACAGTGCTTGACTGCTCTTGAAGTTTTGTTTTGTTTTACTGTTGTAGATAAAAAATATAAAAACAAAAAAAATCAAAGTGCTGTATTAAGGAGCAAGTAAAATCATAAATTAA
Source organism: Sakesphorus luctuosus (assembly GCA_013396695.1). NCBI lineage: Eukaryota > Metazoa > Chordata > Aves > Passeriformes > Thamnophilidae > Sakesphorus > Sakesphorus luctuosus. The sequence continues at coordinate 13,959 of VWZD01003507.1, read as the reverse complement.
AAAAGTATCTTAGAAATGTGACCCAACTCCATATTGCCCACAGCATTCCAACCACTGGGTAGGGTGAATGCTCAGCTGTGGAGTTATTAAAGTTCAAATTGTTGCTTACAGTATGAGTCATTATTGTCAATAACAACAGTCTACACTAAAAATCCTACTAACCAGTGGTACAGGTACTGGCAGAACTACTTTTAACTTGGACCCTGGTGTACAAGCATGTGGGTATAAGTTCCAGCCACCTCTGAAACCTGTGCATTCATGAGTGGGGCAAGTTGGGTGCAAGGCAAAGAACCTGGAAGGGTTTTTACACTGCACTGGGCTGAAGGTGACACAGGCATCAAGTGACGGGCTTCCAGGGACCTGTGCTCTGTTGCTTAGCACAAGACAGAGTGAGGAGAACCTACAGACCCTCTGTGTGTCTCGCAGAAGAGAATTTAAAAATCTGCAGGGGAATATGCAGGACATCCTTGGAAGGGAGAAGGATATCTGGTTTTGACTAGCAAAGGAAGGGCTTGGAAAGACTAGCAGACCTATCAGTCTATTTAGTCTAGAAAAGAGAAGACTGAGAAGGGATCTCATAAATGTATAAAAATATCAAGTGCCAAGAGGGTGGTGCCAGACTCTTCAGTGGTGCCCAGCAACAGGAGAAGGAGCAGTTTAGACATAAACTACAACACAAGAAGTTTCACTTCAACAGGAGGAAGAACTTTACACTGAGTGTGACACAGCCCTGGAACAAGCAGCTCCAGGGAGGTCGTGTTGTCTCCCTCTCCGTAACTGACCAGGACATGTTCCTGTGTCACCTGCTCAAGGCTGTGTCACCTGCTCTACACAGCCCTGCCTTGGCAACAGGAGTGGATTTCATGATCTCCAGAGTCCCTTCTAGCCCTACCTATTCTGAGATTCTGTGATTACCTGTAGTCCCACATACAGGGGACACAAATATTTGCCTCCCATGGTACTTAATTTCCAGCACTCAAGAGGTTCTCAAGCTTTTGTCTCTCAGCCAAGCCACTCACAGCCTCTCTCACCTCACGATTCCAGGAAGTCTTGCTTCACTGCCAGATTCACCCTAAGTTCACACTGTCATTTATTTGGCTTTTCCCCCCTCATTTTCTCTGTTGAGTGAAACAAATGCAAAACCTTGCACACACCTTCAGCTTCCCTCAAGCCCCTGCCTCGCCCTCCCACCCACACCTGCAGTTCCCCAGTGCACCCCAGCACACACTTGTGTTCTCACAGGTTCTTGGTATCACCTCTCCCTGCGGCCAGGTCTCCAGTTCACTGTATTTCTTGGAACCACAGCTGCACAGAGCAAGCGTGACCCAGGGCCTGCCAGCACCCAAACCACAAGCCCCACAGCTGCAGGCCCAGCCAGCACAGGCACAGGCAGTTTCCAGCACCAGGGCAGATGGAAGGAAGCAGCAGAGATTCCTGTGCTCCAGGGTGGCTGCAGAGCCACGCACAGGGCCAGAGCTGAGGGAATCCTGTGCTACAGCCCACATGCAGGGAATGGCTCACTAGATGCCTCAGCCATTAAAGTGCAAGGCTGAGAAAATCAAAAGGAGTGCACTGGAAAGGCAAAGGTGGAGGTCACAAACTCACACTATGTTCCCTACAAGCACCATTTTTTGTATCCCGCGTGTTCTGGGGAAAAGAGGGACAACAAGGTTCCAGGGGAATGAGCCAAGGTGGCAGGAGGCTCTAAATTCCCAGGACAAGGAAAGCACAAGACCCAAGAAAACCAGCTTCTCTCTGCTCTTGCACACTTCCTGGGAATGTTTTTCTTATTTGTGTGCTTTCCAGAAACTTCTATTCTCAGAAGCCAGGATTTTCCATAGAGCCTGATCTGATATTAACCAAATCACCCCTCCCCTCCTGTTTGTCCACTTGGCTGCAAATCAGCACATGACAAAAGACCAGGAAGCCAAGCTGGAAAACTAACTCCATGGCAATGGCCCTAGAAGATTCTTGCTACGTACCCACTTCCAAAACCAAGCCACCAAGCCAGTCTAGCGCTTTGTGGGCAGACAGGGGCTTTGTCCTGGGCTCCTATGCCTGGCACCATGGTAGGAAAGAAAAAATGTTGCACAAAGCCTAGGTATAAACATACAGGAAGCAAAGCACCAGAATAACTGCAGAGAGAGCCACTGGTCTTAAAATAAAAGGTGGCTTTATTAGGTATTAGCAAGGACAGACAAACAGGTCAAAGCATGCCCAATACTGAGGAAGGGGTTTGGCTTCTTTACCACACCACAGAAGCTCCTGATGTGTCAGGGCAAGTGGCAAGTGCTGCTTCATCTGTTGGAGCAGAGGCTGTGACAGCATCCAGAAATTATTTTACCAAGAGGCAGCAACCTTTGCAATCCATATGTGCCCGTGCCCAGGAGAAATTACCACAGCTGTCATGTCTAAATTTAGCCACACCCGAGGGACAAGAGTGGATCCAAGCCACTGCACTTTGGCCGCACCTCCAGTTTCCAGCACAAAGCTCTGTCTATCTATATCTAGCAAGGTATTTTCTTTCTCTGCAGGCTCTGCTATTGACCACTGCCAGACACAGCATCTGGACAGATGCACTGGTCTAGCTCACTCACTAATCCCTAGCTCTGAAATTCCAGTTACTTGGAGGTCTGAAAAAAGCTGGGGGGAAGGAAACGTTTTTTTTCCCCACTCACGTGGGAATCTCCTTGAGTCCCATCTGCTCCAGCCGTTCTACAGTTTGTTTTTACTCCAGTTCCAGTCCTACATCCTGCTCTAACTGCTGATTGGCTACACTACCCAGCTGAAACACACAGAAACAGAGACCCTCTTTCAATCAGAACAGGCAGATTAAAAAGCTAAAGGCATCAGAGTTCCTTCAGGGCCAAAAAATACAGACATTAACAACACAAAAATCTGTGGGAGCATATTAGGAAAGTCTATGTATGTTAACCTGGGGAACGGGTTTGTCCATGACTTAAAAGAACATCTGTTGCTTTCCCTGCTTTCAGCACAGATTTTAGCTTTAAATTTACCTTTTTTAGTCTGTCCTGAAAATCACCAATTTGGAAGCAATTCTCTGCACTAGCAAAGCCTTTTTTTCTTGCGTAAGAAGCCAGAAGAAATTACCACCATAGTTCATCTTAGCTAGTTAGAGAGGAACAATGCTGTTTCTTCCATCATTTTCTTTTGAACAAGAAGAAATCTATCTGGGGAAAACATTCTGTCCTAATTTTCAAGTGGCCAGCAACAGACTCCTGCTAAGCTGTTTCACCACTTAATTACACTCTCTGGTAAAGATGTGCACCTTTTCTTCTGGCCTGCATTTCTAGTGCTTATTATACACTTGTCTGTGAAACCAGAGAGACTTCAGTTATCAAATTTCTGCTGCCTGTGCCAGCTAATGAACCCTTAAGTTTGTCTTTGAGCTAAACAGTCTGTAACAAGGCAGATTTTTTCCAGCTATTAATCCACATACTGTTTTTTCTCCAAACTTAGTTTTTCATTTCTCTCTCCACCAGTCAGTAATATAACTGGACATAACAGTTCTGCAGCTATTCCACTACTGCAGCACTCATTATTTAATCCTGCCACTTGTACTTGGCAAGCCCCTGTCCCACCCACAAAGATCACATCAGCCCACTGGGCAGCCCTGAATGTGGGTGCTCATGGCCAGCAATATCCTCAAGATACGGAAGACCCCAAATCCTTCTCCAAGCCCTTCTAAAAGCAGAAGGGTCTCAGCCACAAGGCACAGGCTGCACTATTTGTCTCTGTATATATGATCCTATTAAACATTTGTGTCTAGCTCAAAAGGCAATTCCAACTGATCTGCAGCAGGAACAGTCTCCCCTCTTAGTCCCTATTCCCCAGCCTCCGTAGCACAGCCCATGTGGAGAAAATATTGTTCTCCTCCAACACACTGATAAAATATTGCCTATCACATGGGCAAAATCTGATCTATATGAGGCCACAACAGCAACACTCCATCTTTACCACATTTGTTCACAGCTCTATTTTGACAGATAGCAGTTAATTTTTGATTTATTTCATGATGCTCTACTGCATTTATGTTCAATGTACCTTATACAGGTCTACACATATTTCAAGAATGGACTTTAAGCTCTGTCAAGACAGGGCACTATGATCCTTCTCACATCCCAAACTGGGAAGCCAGTGATGCAAAAGGGAGCAGCAGCCTTCCTTTGAAGAGACAACTGGTCAGAGGCAGTGCTGGGAAGAAAAAGCCAATCTCTGCCTCCCAACCAATGGCTCCAGTCACCAGACAACGTGACCTTAAAACCTTTCCAAAAAGTAACCATCAGTGGTAATGAAATCAGAGAAATGAAAGGACATTTCTGCATCAAAGGCTTCCTTTCAGAACTGATTAAACCAGAAATTGTGTCACCGCTTTAACATAAAGCACTGGTGAAAAGCCCCACCTTGCAATGTGTATTTGCATATACAGGTCAGGAAGGAAAATTCCTCCTTCCCCTGTGTGCTGGACCCTCCTGAAAGGTTAATGATTATGTTTAGCTAGAAGTACAGCTAAACCTTTATGAAAGGTTTCTCTGAGCATATCTTTGACTCAAGTGCTTTCACAGAACACCCCACACAATGACTGCCATTCCACAGCAGACACAAGGAAGCAGAAATGACTTCCTGGTGCTGAGCATGTTTTCATGGGAAAGAAACAACCTATCTTGGGAAACAACTAAAAAGCTTGAAAATCACAGGTGGAAAAAGAATTGATTACACAGAGACACAACTAAAAATTACAAATGCTGTAGACATTTAAGTGAATGATTGACGTGTTTTGCAGTATAAAAAGTAAAGGTTTTGCTTTATGGTTAAATGAGCAGGCAGCACCACAAGCAAAGAATGCACTTTTCCCACTTACAATGCAAAATTAGAAAGATTTGCTGTCAGATGATGTCAGGGAGGTCAGACACAGACTGACTCCAAAGAGGATTAAACAAATTAATGGAGGACAAATTCATTAGTGATTATGAAGCAGGATGGCTCCAAATCTAGCTTTGACTAAGACTAGCCTTTAACTGCTGACTGTCAAAAGAAGAGGAGACCCTTCCACACCCATCTTTTCCCTTGTAATTTTGCTCCCACCATCTGCTGTGAGCCCAGACCAGCCACAGTACAGTGAACTAGACAGACTAAGATAGTCTGACACAATGAGTTGTCTTCTTTCTCTTACAGATTGCAGCCACCATCTTTTTTGCATTACTCTTAAATATTCAGCATGGCACAGATCTGTAATTTTTCTCCCTAAGATGTCTCCCAGGCTTAACACACATCCTCCTTTTGCAGTGCCTCCCCTTGCAGGACAATGGACTATTCTTGTGAAGCCACCACAACAAAAGCCAAGACAGAAAAATTATGTAGGGTGTGAGTTTGTGTTGACATTACAACAGGTGAAGGAGGTGACTCCAGGAGATCCCAGGGTGGCCTGAGCTTTTGCTTTTCCTGGAGGAAAGCTTCTGGGAGATCTGCAGTGCTGCTTGGGAGGACTGGCACTGTCCCACAGTCCCAGCAGCTTTCCTCCAGCAAAAGCACAACGTCAGAGAACCTGACTGTGCCATCACAAGAGTTGCAAGGGATAAAAGATGGCCATTTCCCCCCCTCCCACTGAATAAATAAGCCTTTTTAGAAACACCAGAAATCCTGGAATAAGTGATAGGAAATAAAGCCATCAGGAATGGCTCGAGCCTAAGCCTGGAGCGCCCTCTAGGGATGACAGACCCCGAACTGCTCCTTCAGAGAAGTCCTGGACCAAACAAACCTTCCCCTAAGGAAGCCATGGCGAGGCTTCATATAGCCTATAGTTGCCTGGACAAGAAAGGAATTACATATACATGGTTGGCCGGATTCTCCTCCTCTCTGTCCTCATTTTAAGAGGCCTTGCTTTCGGAAAAGGTCTTTATTCTCCATTAATACAGTGACTGCGCAGTGTCGAGACAGGAATGCCTTGACATTACAAGAATAATTGCACTACAAAGAAAATTTGAGACTGAGGACAGCCCTAAGGGTTGGTCCAAACCCTCCCCAGTGCAGCAGTCTGGCTCCAGGGCCCCAGGAGCAAAGCTGGGAGGATGCAGAGTCCTGCAGGCCCTCACAAACCCACTCAGTGCTTGCAGCAACGAGTGCAAAGCTTTGCTCACAGCAGGCCAGAATTAAACAGAACCTGCTAGTTCCCTAATTTTGGCTGCCTGTCCCCTCCCCACCCACCTTCCCATGCAACAGAAGAATGAAGCCACATGTGCCAAAAAAAATATTCCCCGAGGGAGCGAATGGGAGAGGGTTCAGCTACCAGAGAGAATGAAATAGACTGCACAGGGGCAAATTTCACAGGGCAAAATTAAGCAGACAAGGGAGCTTCTCTCTGCATGTGTCTCTGTCCCCAGGCCCCAAACAATGCTCGTGGTTTGTGTCATGCTGTGTTCAACTTCATGCCATTACCAAGGCACTGGGAGCAAGAGTCATAACACTTGTGTTGTAACCAGAGAACAAAATGTGTCACAAACACAGCTCCCCTTCCTCTCAGACTTGAAACAACATGCAGGAGCACTTGAAGAAGCTACAGAAGTACAATTAGGAAGCAAATTTTACAGATGCTTGTGTATCTGCACTAAAAACTCAATTTAGGGAGTCACATTTGCTCAGCCAAGGAGATGACATGTGGCTTGTGTGTTCAGACACAGACAACCAACTTGAACCTGGATAAAAACCTTGATAATGAACTGCTTCCTAAAGAAAAAGGATGGTTTATAGATATTATTTAGTGAAAAGTTTCAGCACTACTGCATTTAAGAACACTGCAGACAAACCCTAAACAAAAAGAAAGCAAGAGGTGCAACGAACTTCAACATTTCTGAAGGGAGGTATTTCCACTGCAGTTTTAAAGGCTGAAAAAATTACTCTGATGAAACAAAACATAGTGAAATCCCAACCCAAACACACCACACAAAGCTCCCAGCCTGAGATGACCACCCTCTCCTTTCAGCAGGAAAGGATCTGGACACCAACACCCTCTCTACAACACTGTTCCTGGGAGCAGCACGTGTCTGCAGCCATGTCCTGCCAGGTGCTGCTAAACAGCTGGATCTTGCCCCCAAGGCTCTTCCCGTCACAGTAACCTCCCAGCACATCATAAAGAAAACTCCCAGTTGCCCACAGGGCTCCATTCCTGAGCTATCATCATAAATTTCTGGTCTTCCATAATAAATGTGCTAAACATGTGCCTTCATAGTAAGTAAAGTGACACATCAAATAAAATTCTCCCAGAGAAAAGGTTTGGGTTAGGCTGTTGATGCTATGTTTTTGCACCAGGGTATGTTAAGTGGTTTTAAACACAGCATGTTACATAGCACTGCACTCCAGTTTGGGCAAGAGGAGATGACTTTACCAAAATCAGGCATATGGGCTCAATTAACAACATTCCCAGGCATTAACAACCACCCTGGCTTCCACTCTACACAATAGGCCTTTGTTTGGAGCCTGGCACTGCATGGGGAGAATCGGAGCACAGCTCCAGAGGAAGCCTTGCCAGCAGAAACTTTGACTTGAAGAACATACAAGTTCTCCCTAGTTTTAATGCCCCATGAACTAATGGGGAATTGAAGGCTGAAAATACTCTCTTGAGTCAACCAGAGCAGAAATACTGTTGACAATAACAAAGCCAACCTTTGCCGGCTCCAACTGGCAAAACTATTCCAGAGCTCTAAAGGGATCTATCTCCAAACTTAACCACCACAGAGCGATCAACCCAGACAGAACAGACAGCTCCCACATTTTCTGGACACAAGAGCCATCATTATGATTTAGACCTCAGCAGGCTCTCCATGAGATGCTGCTGCTGACCCATACCAAATGAAGGCCCTGGTTCTAAATATTCTTCTACAGGCTGAGATGAGAGGATGTGGTAGTTTTGCTGATTCCCACCAAATGGCCAGGAACTCTCTCATGGATTTCAGTAGCACCCTCTACTTCAAAGAGCACAACAGAAGCCCAGAGTGTCTTTGCCTGTTAACTTTTGCTTTATTTTTGAACACTGCAACAGTCATCAAGCAGCAGGCACACAGCTGAAGAAATGACTACTAGGCCAAAATTTTAAGTGTCTGGGACTCATAAATAGACAAGGTATGGAGAACACTTCATCTCCTAAAGTTAACACAGGCTACAGAAGAAAAAAAAACAAAGCCAAAACACAGTGGGGAAAAAAGCTCCTCACAAAATTCAAACCCTCCTAACGACTAGCAAACACTTTCCTTGCTAGGATGGTCCACGTGCTAAAAGCTGGTCAGGGAAAACATTACCCTGTAATTCTTAAGCTTTTCTGTAGCAGCAGGAACACTGGAGAAAATGGAGTTTTAATTTGGTCATGTACAGCTGTGCTTTACATTCTTATGACTGACAGTCATATTTAATTCCTGCCCAGGTCAGAACTTACCTTTCAGTTTCCTGTGTTTGTCTAGAAACCACTGTGGAGCCATCAGACACCTGGTGGATGCCATTTCTTACCAGCCTGCACATGGACAAACAAGCTCTCTGCAGGCCATTACTGTTTTCAGTAGCAGCTTCCCACTACTGTAGGGTTTTGCCGGGAACCTCTGGACAATATTTATATTCTTATCCTTGGATCAATGTACTAAGCCACTGGGATACCAGTGCAGGGTTTGATCTTCTAGGAGTCCTCACTGTAGCAGAACTAAGGAAAGCAAAGCCAAGTCCTTCCATCAATGGCAACAGATCTGTGTAATTAAGCGAAACATAACCTTGCAACATCTCTTTGTCTAAGTCATGAGGCAAAGGTCACCAGCATCAGTTCCAGACCACAAGATTAGAACCCCACCTTGTTCTAAAGCAAGTGGAGTGGTCTGACTTGATCACTACAACCTCACCACATCCAGGGTGCCTTCACAGCAATGCTCTGCCTGTAGTGTGTCATGTCATTCACATATCCAAGCCCGCCCTCACCACATTCCCCCCTTTCGTACCTCTGTTTCGGGCCGTGGAATGAATACTGGGGGTCTCATCTTCAGTGTCAGGTCCTGGAAGTCCCACTCGCCAAGGACATACTGCACTGGCATCCTGTGGCAGGCGAGAGCAAATGTGAATGCCTTGGGACTACGCTCCGTGAGTCAGCGCAGCTCTCATGCCACGCTTACCTCATTGCTATAACCACACACCCCTTCCCAGGGCGAGCAGCTGCACATGCCCCAGGCCCACTGCATGAGCAATGAGCATGTGCACACTCGGGTAGCTGGGAGGGCTCCACTCCCACAGCTGGGTTTGTTATCAAGCACTGGACCCAGGGAACTACAGGTCAGTCAGCCTGACAGAGATACTGGGGAAAGTGATGGAACAGAGAGTCCTAGAGACTGCTTCCAAACACAGAAAGTACAGGAAGGTGATGGCAGCAGTTAGTATGGATTTAGTAAGGGGAAATCATTCCTGACTGGCCTGGTAGCCACCCATGACACAATGACTAGCTTGGTGCATAAAGAAATACTGTGTGTCTTGACTTTCCCAAGGGTTTTGATGCTCCCATAACTCCCTCACATACAAGCTGACGAAGTACACACTAGATAAATGAGGTGGACTGAAAACTAACTGAACTGTCAGGCTCAGAGGGCTGAGTTCAGCAGCACAAGGCCTAGCTGAAGGCTGATCACTAACGGAGCACCCCGAGGTCAACAGTGGGGCTAATATTGCAAACATCTCCATTAATGACCTGAATGGAGGGACAGAGCATCCTTGGCACATCTGCAAGTGCCAGAAAATTGGGAGGAGTGCTTAACAGACCAGATGGGTGTGCTACTTTTTAGAGGGACCTCTGGAGAAACAGGCTGACAGGAATCTCACATAACTCAGCAGAGTAATATGAAGCCCCATAAACTGGGAAGGAATAGCCCCATGCACCAGTGCAGGCTGGGGGCTGAGCAGCTGGACAGGAGCCTTGTGGGAAGTGTCCTGGGGATCAGGGGGACAAGCTTTGCCCATCACTTTAATCAAAAGAGACCAACATAGCACTGTTACTTGATATCTGAGCTGCTATTGTCTGCTGCCATTCTTCTGGCTGATTTAAGGCTGAAGGAAAAGCCTCCAAAGGAACAACAATAAGAGGATGCTCTTACCTTTCCAGTCGCTTTTTGCTCAGCTGCTGGATTTGTTCCTGCTGCATTTTTGTAAGTGGAGTGCAGAGGCTTTTGGAATTCAGGCTCTGAAACTGAAGACAAAGTCACTTGAAAACCTGCCCACTTGTGCCACTGGGGTGTCCTCTGCCACCCTGCCAAGGGCATCTTCCAGGGAGACCCAGGAGACTGACAATCACATATACCTGGGACTGCTGGAAACCCCAGGTGATGAACAGAGCCTATCTGCATGTTTAGAAACAAACATGTACAACTCTTCTGCTACTTTTTGGGGCTCACAAGAATAAGTAAAATTAAGAATCACTTCATCAGGCAAATCGAGGTAAGTGTGTATGTCATGGGTTACACTTCAGTCTCTGCAGAACACAGCATTGAAGAGGCTCTGAGTGTTCTACTGGCAATAATAAACTATGCCTCACCCTCTCTGCCATTCAAGGAAGGACAAGTTCTATTCCTTATAAGTGAGATAAAAAGGAAGGTAAGGGATTCAATCAAAATGACAAAGTGAGAAGCAAGCACAGACCTTATTCTTTTCCTATTACTTAACTGTTTTTGCTCCCAGGACAAATGACACAATATATTGACTGGATTCTCGTGCTTCAGGGATCCCATTTGTCTCAAACACCTTCTGCCAGTGGTTGACCATATCAGTGGCTGTCACGAGCCCAGGTCTTGTACTGCAGCTCTGCCTCAGAGATGACTGCTTTGGACTGAGGACACCACCTTCACTTGGACTCAATTGCCCTGGCATATGCTGAGGTGAGAGGCTCAACAACCTCCTGAGCAGTGGACGGGTGAGATATCTCATTGTTGCAAAGTTTCTGGCTTCCACATGTGTTCCTTGTTGCCATCCGCTGATCCAGTCAGTGCTCAGACTCACACCAGGTGCTAACACAAGCCACTGTGGCTAAGCACCAGCTGACCACAGTCAGTGGGTTCTCCTCAGGGCACCATGAAAACGTTTTGCAGCTCTTCTGGTCTAGAAAACAAGGCAAGAGAACAGCCTAAATCCCTCAGGCCATGAAATTACAGGCTCCCCACTGACAAAACACAGAGTGCTTGCCCTAATCCCTCATTTCTGCCCACAGGTACAAAAGCAACTACTCACACCCTACGATTACACAAAAAAAGAAAAAAAAAAAGACTCAGGTGACAGTCAACCAGCTCTGTCACTGCAATCCACTTCTTCACAGAGCTGCCCATCTTCAGGGGTCAGAGGCCAGTCTGTGCTCACAGCAGGGCAGAAGTGAGCTGCCTGCACAGAGGAACAGCACTCCTGCCTGGTGTTGGTCCCAGAAAGCCACTGACACACCAAATTTCATCTCCAGGCCTTGGGTCTCCACCTCACAAGTGGGTCACCCTGGCTCCCTCTTGGAAGACCTTCAGTCTCTCCTAGATTCTTTCTTTTACTCCTTACTTTGTTCATAAACCACAAGTCCTGGGTTAGCAGGGATGCTCACAGAAGACCTGGACTCCATCGGTCAAGGGTCATCCACACTGTCACCATCCCCAGGGCACAAACAAGGGGTCACAGAGCCAGGGCTGAGCTGCTAAAGGCAGAAAAAGGAAAAAAACCCTCACAGCGTACTAGAGGGAAGAGAGACACTTAGAAGATGGAAAGGCCAGAAAGGGCAGATCCTGCCAGAGGGAAATCAGTCCCTTAAAGGAGAGAAGAGACAGAGCCAGACAGAGAGGGAATAAAAACAAATAAGATGACTGCAGGAGACAAAAGAAATGAAACTTTACAAAACAGCTGCTGCATATCACACTTCAACTGTGGGAGACAAACAGAACAACAACCACATTTTCCTGCTGTGATCCATTTGAAATGAGAGCCCTCCTCCCTTCTGACTCACAGTCCCTGGTGCAACTGTGGGTTTCCCTGAGTGCCCATTTCCATTCTTCTACTGATGGCTGCTTTTCAGCACTGTCTGGGAGAGACCACAACCTCCTCTACTCCAATTTAGAAAGCTACCACACAACTAAATCCCTCTCCCCAGTCTCTGGCAGCACCCAGAGCAGCTCCCTGCCCCACAGGAATGCTGCTGCAGGGAGAGCTGGGGATACCAGCTCAGCTCCAGCCTAGCAGATCCTGGCACCACAGCCCTGCTCCATGGGGCACCTGCCTTGCTCCTGCTGCACAGTGAAACCACAGCACAGTTAGGCCTCCACTGCCCTCCAGTGTAAAATCAAACCAAACAGAGCTCAGCAGAAAAAAGCCTCCAGCAAAGATCTCTGGACTGGCTTACTTGCTACCTCCTGGCAAAGGGGTAGGCACTCTAAAAGCTCAAGAATTCCCTTCTTACCTTCTGCATTACTCTCAGCAGAGACAAATAGTCCCTGTGAAAACCTGCCTTTATGTTATGCATAAGCAGTCTCTCAGCTACAGTGCTTACCCAGGCAGCTTCCCACCCCAAGGCCCCACTTAGGGGATACTGCCACAAGAGGAACACTAAAGGAATAAAACATTAACAAACATTAGTGTTAGAGAGGCAGAGAAAAACCTTAACTGACTGTAGCTGGAACAGTGACAGCATTGCTGGCATTATTAATCACAGAATTGCTAGGGTTGAAAGTGAGCTTTCTGAATATCGAGGCCAACCCCACTGCCAAGGTAGGGACACAGGAGCATGTTCTGGTCTGTTTGGAATGTCTTCAGAGAGGCACACAGCCTGGGCAGCCTGTACCACTCTCAGCCTAACGAAGTTCTTCCTCACATTGAGGTGAAACTTCTTGTGTTTTAGTTTATAGGCACTGCCACTGAGCACCACTGAAGAGTCTGGCACCATCCTCCTGGCACCAACCTTTGAGATATTTATATGCATTAGTGAGATCCCCCTTCAGTCTTCTCTTCTCCAGACTAAACAGGCCCAGCTCCCAGAGTCTCTCATCATAACAGGGATGCTCCATACGCCTCATCATCTTTGTGGCCTCCTCTGGACACTCTCCAGGGGCTGCCTTAACTGTCTCTCTTAGTAAGGGAGACCAGCTAGTGACGTTAGGTCCCTGCATGCCACCTCTTGGTACAAACACTTGTTTGCACACAGGTAGGGAATAGATTTTTAACTTTCCCCCTGCAGTTCCGTAGTTCAGCCCCTTCAGCCCGCAGTTCCCCACTCCTTGTAGTCCCACATGTGCACTCGTGGCTGCGGAACGGCCCGGCCAGTTCCACCCTGGGCGCTGCCCCACTCTCACGAGTTCGGCAGGAGCTGGAGCTTGCACCGCACACAACACACATCACCTTCCAGCTGCTGGTCAGTGTTGGGCTGAGCCGGCCCCGCGGCCGCACTGGGAAGGGCAACTCGGAGCCGCCGACCCGCCGCGTCCGGGCGGCGAACGAGCCCCACAGAGCCACGCCAGGCCCGGCACGCAGCTGCTCCTCCAGCCTCTCGGCCTTCCCTGCACACACAGCGCCCTGACCAGTGCCTGGCGGGGGTTCCCTTCGCCCTGAGGGGCTGCGGCGGCCCGGGGGCTGCTCTGAGGCGAGAGTGCACAGCGACGCC
>VWZD01003493.1:0-24326 GCA_013396695.1 Sakesphorus luctuosus | reverse complement strand
TTCTCCTCAAACCAAGACAGACTATATTATTGCTTTCAGATAAAACAAGTAGCTTTACAGATAAATCTTAACATATATCATGAAATATTTTTTTTGCAACACTGATAGCACCTTTACAACAATCATTGGATACTCTTTGTTGTCTGGTCTTTGAACAGACACAAAGGATCTTTTGTGCAGATCCACAGTCTTTTCCACTTTCATGATCAGCCAGAATTGCAGCCACTGGGTATACTAATGCCATGCAATGAAGTGCAGTAAGCTGAGGTTTGAGCTACAGCTATCAAAATCCAAAACAAAGCACTGTGCTATAGTGCTTGCTTGGGCCCTGAAAGCAGAGAAGCACATCCTGCTGCCTTGGATGCAACATTACTTTTCTATTTCTTTTTGCAGAGGTGATGTGTTCACCAGATGGAATGTTGCTGGTCAAGCAGGTAACAAAATTTCTCACACTGCAATGTGTAGGTACAATCAACTTTGTTTTGAACAGCTAGTTATTAGCAGAAGGGCTCTCATGAAAACTAACAGCCCTGCCCTTCACGCACTGCTATCAAGGTGTGCCATTTGTATGAGGTAGCTGCATCCTAAAAAAAGTGCAAGAGAAAATTAGTCCTTGAGTCTGTTCTCACATTTTGAGAGCCAGTGCTTTTCTTTTTCCATGTTCATCCAAACTGATTTATCTTTTAATGTAACTATGCGTGATTGACAGGGGCCAATTTCTTATAAACACATATGATTAAGTGGAATATGAGATGCACGGTTTTAGGGGGAGATCTTTATGAAAGGTCCACTGAAGGCCACTTACTATTTGGCATCAACTTAGATATTGGGAAGGTGTATTAAGTCAAAGTATCTCTGACTGCAAAGCCCTGTAATTCACCAACAGACAAATGATGTACTAGAGTATAAAACTGTCAAAATATTTATTATGTGCAATAAATATAAATTCTGATATTTTCAGGAAACCTACATAAAAATAGACCATGAACGCATATTTTTAATTATTATTAAAAAATTGTAAGTCTTCATATTAAGGCTGCTTGATGTCCTTTCTGTAAAATCTCCTCCTTTCTCTGCTATCACCATCTCAGGTTAAAATGTAACCACTGTTAATGAACACTATAATTAGATACAGTCCAGATGAAGAGCTTTTGCAGATAGAGTCAAACTGAGCGTAATTAAACCCCTCATAGTTCACTGAAAAAAAAAATGTATCCAGAGTATGACACCTTTCTGTCCCCATTCAATATAATGAAGAAACAGTTATGAAAATCTGTCATTCTTTGACAATTCTTGTATTTCCCTTACTGATACTTTTCAAGATTATCCATCAAAGATACTGTGCTTCCTCAGTATTCCTCTTGCACCTCACTGTACACTGACACCTTAGGTTTGCAGGAAAGATGAAATTTAGAAATAATTAAGTAGCTGTAGATCTCAATTATTTCCAACTATTTTGCCTTGAAAGACAATCTTAGCTTGCAATTTACAATGCTTAAAACTGGGTACAAGAATGAAACATGATGGCTTGACAGTATCTGGTCCAGGAGTTTCAGCTGATTCTGTCACGGACTACAAGAAATGATAAAATTACTATTCTAAATGGCCCGTCCTGTCTTATTTCCTGTGATACATTGTATTTTGTACCATTGTAAAGGAAATAGTTTTATTTCCCAAAGTCCATTTAAAATGCCAAGTTAACCAGTTACCTGTTTATTTTTTGGTAAATTCTCATTTGTAATTTGGTTAGAATTTAATAGCTTAGGCCTTTTACAAAACTGCACCTGATGTTTTTATGAACACTTCACCAAAAACTGGTCCCTTGACTTCTAACTGAGACTGGGGGAAAAAGACACACCAATTGTGACATTCATGTTTTTAATGGCTGATTTGAAAACATGAACTCCTTACATACATATAAATTCTATGCTGACTGTTGGTATAATATAACTGGGACATCAGTTCTGTGACCTGTTCAGACTATACAACAACAGGAAAGAACAGGATACACACACACACAAAAAAAGAATACTACTCTGTTCTGCGCAAAATTGTAAAATACCATTTAAGGAAAAATAGATCGCAAAATCTTTCTTTATACAAAACAGATTTTGCAGAATAACATCTAAGTTCTCCATTATTAACCAACCCACCTAAATAAGAATGGAGATAATTTTGAATGTTTCACACAATAGTCTGTCAATCTTTCTCATATTAATGATTTTTCTTCTAAATAAAGATATGTCAGAAAGAACTGCTCAATCATATTGAGTGCTCCTACATGAAGACATTTGGACCAACTCATCTGAAGCCCATATGCAGTAGACATTCCATGTCCAGTGATATATTAGCTCAAGTATCACAGCAAGGTACTGAATTTTGTTAGACAAGCTTACCAATACCAACCCTGCTTTTGCCACCCACAAATAATGCATTAAAGGCAACATGTGCCTGCAGAATTTCACTCCTACTTAGAAATGTTTGTTTCATTCACTACACTGAGCACGTGAAATCTAAACTTTATACAAGTTGTTACATGCTGGAGAACCACATCCAGTCTCTCTAGCGTCTATTTATCCACACAGCTGGAGAGAGTTGCCTAAAATAAACATCTGGGCCATTATGTTTGTCTACATAACAAGCTTACATTATACATTTCAAAGTAATAGCTTTGATGGAATTTAAATCCCTCTAGAGAAAAGCATTATTTAGCCACAAACCTATGACTGTTCACGGATATTCACAGATATTTTAGGTCAGAAAAGATCATTTTTGTCTGCATACACAAGCAAGGAAGTTCAGTTCTGATTTATGTATCAAGCCTGTAACTCCTCCATGAATTACTTATTTCAGATAGTCTTGATTTGAAGAGAGACAGCTCAACTCTTAGAAGATACTTTAACTCATTCTTTCACTGTTAGAAATGTGCCCAATTTCAATGTGTATTTGCAGTTTCAATATTTTAATTTCCAACACATTTTAGTGCATTATGATGTCTTCTACCATTAATGATTCTGCTCAGGTACCAACATTCACAGAGCTCTTTTCACTCATAGCACACAATATTGATTTGATTTTGCATAGCACCTTTTATTCAAATGTCTCAAAACCTCCACATAAGTATTTAAGAGCATCAAGCTTCCTATAGAAATATACTCCAGACAGGCAAACTGAAGAAAAAAACAATAAAGATCATATTCTTCAAAGGGATAAAAACAGCATTAGAACAAAGTATCTATGCATTTTTGGGAGGGTGGGGTCAAACAATATCTCCAAAGTCACAGGCCTCCTCTAGCATAGACAAATAAAACGCTCATCACTGGATTCTTATGCCTGTGCTTCCACATGACCATTATGATGTGAATGTATTATTTCTAGATACTGTTGTATGTTCAGGAGCACAACTGTGCAGGTGTACAACTCTGCATTTAAAACAGTTCAGAAATACACTACAGATTAAATACTGATGTTTCAATTACATTAACAGTACTACAAATTGTCTAGCATAGGAATGCAATAGTTTTTACACAACTTAAGCAACTGACTGCTCTTATCCTATTTCGTACAACAAGACACTTTAAGCCTAATGAATCACAAACACCAATATTCACAGCAAGCCCAAATTTGCCTTGGCAGCTGCTGAAACTCTGACCTATGGCAAAGAAAATGAAGACCTCAGCCCTGCAGTTCAGTCCCCAGGGACTCTGTGTCAATGGAAGCGTGAACACTCAGTCACTTCTTTTCACATCTGAACCTGGGAGAAAGAGTTTTTTTCTGAATCAATGAACACTGCTGAGTAGATGAAACAAACTCAATAGTTTTTCTCCAAAATGCAGCCAATAGCTATCAGAGGGTATTCTGAGAGGAGCCTTATTAGGCACAGACCTCTTACTCTCACAGCCTTACGTTATACAAAGCAGTGGGTCACACCACAGTAAGGAGCAGAAAATTAGTGTTTCCCATTCACAACAAATGGGGTTGCAGAACCTGCAGAAAGAAAGTAAATACTCAAGGCATTTATATAACCTTTGCTACAACTCCAGGCTTATTGCTTAAGCACACTGGGATGTAAAGGTTACTGAAATTTGACTCCTATTTTTGAAAGCAGGGATACAGGCTATTTTTATGGGATAAGGAATAGGGCTTTTTGCAGAATGAGTATCTGACCTCCTGAAATTTATTGGCCGCAGGAAGTATTTTTTACCTGTCTTAAGGCATTTCTAAAAGTTCTGCAAGAAGTGTTTCTCCTGGACTGAAAGAGACATCTTCCCCATTATGTTTCCATTAAGAGTTTGGATATTAATAATAAGAACACTAAACATGTTCTCGATATCTTGATTAACTTAATTCACCTATCATAACCTTTCATAATACTCTATTATAATAAAAGAAATTAGATGGAAAAAAAATCCCTCCACTTCCAAAGTTCATTCTGCTCAGGCATGTTAGACATATCATTTAGAACTTCAGAACACAGACATTTTAAAATCCAGATGATAAACGTATATATTCAGGGACGTTAAAACAACAACAACAATCAAAATAAACTAGACTGTCTTCTTCGCAGAAAGCACATTCTGGAAGGCTTTGGGGGTTTCCAGGATGGCAGCTTATTAGCTGAAACTGATTGCCATGGCTTTGAACTAAAACCCTTCTAGCTGCTGAGAGCTGTTTCAGCTCACTTGTGTAATAAAAACATGATTTACAGAAAACATCTTTGACATTTTTGGGCCATGTAAGAACCAGCACTAGGCCCATGACTACCTTACATACTGACCGAAATCTAACCTTGTTGAAATATATAGGAAGTCTACCTTTGATTTCACATAGTCAGGCTCTCATGATACTACCTCTGCAACAATAAGCAAAGGAGAATAATTCAATCTTTTTACAGCACTCGAGCTCACAGTAGGAAAAGACAATTTTTGACTTGCATCTAACCCTCCACCAATTTTGTGACATATATTCAAACTCCTATTAAAATAGAGGATTTATACTGATGTAAAATGTGAGTAAAAATAGCAGAGAATCCAAATTCTTATATCCTTGCTGACTTGTTTAATTTATACAACTCTAAAAATTAACTTTTTAGGAGTCATTCAGCGGTGTAGTAAGCAGTTACTGGTTGTGTGCACCCTAGATACAAGCAAATCTAAATGCCATTTGATTCCAGAAGCATTTGCTGCTCTGATGTTGGAAAAAAGCAAAAAGTGAGAAGTGAAGCAAAAGAGGAGGATGGATCTTCTACACTACAGACAAAGAGAGGAGAGAGCATTTGCATGAATACAAAAACCCTGAGGGATTTAAATGACTGTTTCACAGAGGAATGGAGTAAGGCAGCAATTATCAAACCTTTCATATAACATAATGTTGATGGGATTCTTACATGTTATACACACCCTGGTATCTTGTCTGTGTCTGTGCAACACAGGGGTGGCTTGGATTCACATCATAAAGTAGGGCTATGGCATTAAGGTGCTTCTTGAAGCACACAAGAAAACTAGTGTCTACAAGCCTCCATATGAAGCAAATCCACTACCTGATTGTTTTGGGTTTTTTTATAAAAACAGGAGTAATAGTTCCATAAACTCCCCACTCTCTTCCCAAGATTGATTGATTTATGTATGTACCTATATACACTCACATATGGAAAAGGCAGGTTTGTTTCAGAAAACCAGAAATTACTGTCATATCAGCCAGAAGAGCCATAGTAAGTTCAGATAATAATACAATACTAGCTTGACTACATAGGCATGCTTTTTTTTCATGCTCCTTCTTCAAGAGCTATCCAGACAGAATGTGGAAAGTTGCTGCGCTATAAATATGCAGTCTGTCTCTGTAAAAACAAACAAAACCCATATCGAGAATGAGCAATAAAAAAGTTTTACAATAAAGCATCCTGAAAACTAAAACACAAATGAAATATAAAATTATTAACACAAGTCATTTATCAACTTCAATTTTATCATTCTCCCAAAGCCATAATATGAAGTCGTGTAATCTTCTGGGGTTTGACAAAACCCAGGATGGTTTCTCTGGCTGTTTTTCAGATCTCTGCTGTGGCTCATACTTTCTGTTTTTACAGTTTGATCATGATGACTGATAATCATTCTGAAAAATCTGTTTAAAGCAAGTTGTGCTCAACAACAGTCATCCTCAAGCTTTTGCACACAATGAGCCTGTTTAATCACAGCCACATGGTTTTACACATGATGTATGTGATTTTAAATACTTTTTCAACCATTTCTATTGTTTTGACCAAATCTCAACCAGTAAGAAATTTATTAAGTAGGATCTGTAGACATCTTCTGTCTCAACTGTCTTGTTGTTTCTGTCTGAGAATGTCATTTCCTATCAGAAAGGGATTTTATGCACAGGAATTGTAGAAATCTACCCAGCACCTTAAATTCAAGGTCCAAGTGATTACATACTCAAAATCTCAGCTTTTGAAAACAAACTGCCTCAAGATCTTCATAAAAACTCTTGAGAACCTGAACTTCATGCTTATCTTAACACCCTCTGCCAATACCTGTTCTTCCTCTGTCTATCATCCATATTGTGAACCAGCATATGTGGGCTGGACAAACTACCCACAGCACATCACTTAGAACATCAGAGTCTAAAAGGCAGAAATATGGTCAAAAGGCAGACAAGAAGCAGTACAAACATGCATATGACCATGCTAAGGACAATCTTTCAGAGCAATGCACTTTTTGCCACAGAAGCTTTTGAATGTTTGCAGAGTTCAAAATGCACAAACCTCTGGAGAAGAGCAGGCACAACAGCAGATCAGACCCCTTTTCTAGGGCCCTTTTACTTCTCTATCTCAGAGCCTCTGCCGTCACTGCTGAAGACCTGAGTATTATCCCTACCATGTTTTCTCTCTTCTACACTGTTAACCTTGGCAAAAGCCAACACTTGGCCTCATCACTCCTTGTCGATGTACTGAAAGACAAGAAAGAAAACAGCATTATATTAATGCTACTTGTACTTCTAGTCACACTACATGAGACCCACTTCTTCCAGTTACTCAGATAAGAACCTTCCTACAACTTAACTAAGGTATTATGTGCAAAAATATGGTCTTGCCTCTATAGAATAATCGGTTTGTGGTTGTTGCTGTAGCACTGACCTATCTTTCTATCTATATTCTGCCTTCATAATATCATTATGTTCATAATCCTGCAATTGTCAAGGAGTAAACTGTGTTTGCCTAAATTTTTTTGCAGAAGTATAATATACTGTGTCAGAGTTTGTGTGACTTTTCTGTACAGCAGAGAGCTACTGAATGTATGTAACTGAATCAAATTCAGGCAATTAGGCATAACAATAGGACTATTAATATCAGCAACAGAAGAATCCACATAAGCATTACCCACACCCCCAAGCATCAGATCTAATCTGAGAAGCCACAAGCCTCTGAGTCCTAGATGAGTTTCAGACACATACTTTTGGAAATATGGGTATTGCCAGGCACAGTCTCACTGTTGAAGGGCAACATCCCCAACTAATTTCAGAGCACATGACTCATCAGGAAAATCTTCCAATTCAAATTTCCATAACATCAGCACCCTCTCCAAGGCTTAACCAGACTCTCTCACTTTCCCCATCTAAATTTATAGTCTGCTGTAGCAGACCTTCCTTCTTTTCCTTTTTCTTTTTCTTCCCCCTTTTATACAGAATGCTTCTTCAACTGCAAAGCTAGATTAGGAAAGGAAGTGCAGAACTGAATTCTGAAGTCCATCTCTTTAGTCACAAGGCTTAACAAAAGCATATTTAACCTGGCAATGATGCTGATATTGGCTTCTTAAGGAGTTTTAAGCAATGTGTTAGTTAGGCCTATTTCCAAAGCACTCAATATTCTGGGCTGAAAATCATCTCCTAAGTGCAAACCTGAAAAACATGTATGACAAGCCTTACTTAAAATGAAACAATTAGAATATTCTGTATGAAAGATAAAGAGTTTTCCCTGAGATAAGGTCTAAACTCTGGAAAGAAGGACTGCAGAAACTAAGGATCACATAGACAATTTCTGTTCCAGGTTCTCCCTTTGGACATTTCTTTCTCTAACACAGGGCAAGTACTTAGTACAGTGAACACTGACAAAAGTGGTTGCAAAAGCAAGATTAGGTACTCTCAAAATTCTCTGGAGAGAGTAGGAAAAACCATGACCATCACATGTCATGAAGCCATAGAATCATTTAGATTGGAAAACACCTCCAAGATTATGAGTCCAATTGTTATCTTAGCACTGCCAAGTCCACCACTAAACCATGCTTCTATGTGCCACATCTACATGTTTTTTAAGTACCTCCAGGGATGGCAACTCAACTACTTCCCTTAGCAGCCTGTTACAATGCTTGGCAACACTTTTGGTGGAGAATTTTTACCTAAGGTAAAATAATGCACTTGTAAGCTATAAAGGCAGCACAAGAAAACATTAACAGAAAGCCATTCTACTTCATCTGGGCCCAGTTTCTCGTAGTCTGACTAGGTGACAATCTTACCGCTTTGTACAGGAATTATATACATCTAGTCATAATCTCCAAATTCCATGGGGAAAAACTAAATACAAACCTAACTGAATTAAAAAATTCACAACATAAAGAACTGAAATAAAACCCCCAAACCTACAGTATCAGCTATAACCTATTTCCACGACCATTTCAACTATACAGGCAATAGACAAAAAAAAACCCTTACAAACTGCCTTTCTGCAAAACACAACATTGCTTGTCCTTAACCAGTAAATGCTTCTGTGTGTAATTTAGTTGGTATGCATATTGGTTGCAAGCTTGGATTGGAAAACAGTGACTTGTGTCTTTCTAATATAATATAGTCTAATGAAACATGTTCCAGCAATGTATGCAGGACTTTGCAGATATTCCACCATGGGTACCAGTTAATGAGGCCATGTCCTCAGAGAATAAAACTGAATTAGTAAAAGAATGGCAATAAATTCAGAATAGGCGTCTGCAAAGTAATTTGAGAAGAAATGTCTTCCTGGCAAAGAGTAAAGCAAATACTTTGTTGGGGTCATAGGAAGGGTTTGGGGAAAGCACTTTGGCACTGAATTAATGCAAAATGATTCTACTGCTCTAAAATCTATTAACTGTAGTAATAGGCAAGACAGTACTCCCCAAGAAAAGTCTGTTAGGCCCCTGGATGTTTGTTATTGATATTTTGCTAGCCATTTTTTACCAGGTTTTTATTAGCAGGCCAATAATTGTGACATTAAGGAACTGCCAGCTAGAGGTTTATTTTGTGTGCAAGTTTTGTGCTTGTTTGGTAAGTCTCTCGTAATCCATTTGGGAATACAGTCACAGAATCGGTTAGCTTGGAAAAGACCACAGAGGACCATCTGCTCCAATCTCCCTACTCAAGCAAGGTTATCCTACAACACATTGCACAGGATCACATCCAGACAGTTCTTGAATATCTCAAGTGAGGGAGACTCCACAGACTCTCTGGACAATCTGTTTCAGTGCACAGTCACCCACACAGTAAAGAAGTTCTTCCTCATACTCATGTAGAACTTTCTGTGGGTCAGTTTCTGCCCATTGCCTCTTGTCCTAGCGGTTTGCACCACTGAGGAGAGCCTGGCTCCATCTTCTCGGCACACCCCTTTAGGTATTTACATACATTGATGAGGTGTAGTGAGCCACCCTCTCAGTTGTCTCTTCTTGAGGCTGAACAGGCCCACGTCCCTCAGCATTTCCTAGGAGAGGGATTCTCCTGTCCCCCAATCTTCCTCGTTGCCCTGTGCTGGACCTGTTTCAGGAGCTCCGTGTCTCTCTTATCCTGAGGAGCCCAACCAGACACAGCACTCCAGATGAGGCCTCATCAGCTGAGTAGAGGGGCAGGATCACCTCCCTCAAGCTGCTAGCAGTGTTCTTCCTAATGCACCCCAGGATTCCGCTGGCCTTCTTGGCCACAAGGTGGCAACTTTCTTGGTGTCCCAGTATATTCCACCAACTCCACATATATTGTGTATACAAACATAATGTTCCAAATTCCAGTTTCCATAATAATGAAGTTACTACTGTGATAGCAAAGTGACATCAGATTTCCTTTAATGTAAGTAGAGCAGACAATGGTGTCCAAAAATAGCTTTTAATATACTACTTCTATTTCAAATCTGTGTCTATTAGGATCATTGTAATAAGATTGTTTGGAGTAAGATGGAAAAACATTCTAACAAGTCAGGGATCTCATGCTCAGTACTGGCTGGCATACCCAGGAACCAGCCCAGGGAGTGGGACTCCACCATGTCTCTTTCATGCTACAAAAAGGATGCAGGGACATTTGTGGCCAAGGTCAGCCAGCACCCTCTCAGGCATTTAGCTGGTTCAGTCCAGAAGCTCCTTCCAACCAGTCAGTTTGGATTTGACCATCTCAAAGACAATTTAACACCCACACAGAGCCAGACTACTCTGATGGACCTCATGGATGAAAAACAGGTCTTAGCCTTATTAGTTTCCTAACATAGATATGGCAAAAAACATATCAGAAAGAAAAATCTGTGTAAGTGTGGTAGCTAGGTAGTCTTGATAAATATCACTTAATTATCCACTATTTGAAGGAAGTTCACATTGCGCTTATTGTGCTCACTAGTCTTCTGTGCAACAATGACAAATTACATAGATCTGCATGGTGATAACTTTTGAGTTCAGAGTATTAGTTGGAAACAACAGTTCACCTAACTTTTAAGTACTTCAAAATACAACTTCTATCTTTGCAAGCAAACTACTTCATAGCTCGCTTTCTTTCATATGACTGTTTGAACTGATCTACTTACAGTGTATCTTTTCCAAGAAGTGTTTAACATCATTTTTGCAGAGCATCATACTTTGGTATGCAACAAAGACAAATCATTTAAAATGCATCTCAGGGAGACAATAATTAATCTCTTTATATTCCAGAGCTGAACCATGTGAATACTTCAAAAAGCAAATAGTACTATATCTTTTGGTCTTGAAGATCTCTTCATTATTTGATTTTATTTCCATTTACAACTCTGAATGTAGCATCATTCATCTTTAGAAAGCAACTTATTATATCTCATCTATTTTCTGCCTTCACACTTTTTCAGTCTTCAATATTTCTCTTTTGTCTTTTGCTCTTTTTCCACTTTCCCTTTACCTCTGCTTTCTTCCTTGTTCTTTTGTTGTCTGTTATCTGTCATTTAACTTCCCCTTCCTACAAAAATATAGTCGTACTTCAGGTGAAACAAGCCAACTGTTAAATACATGATAATTTATAGCAAGAAGTACACATCTGCCAAGTCTCAGACACTGTATCAGGTTTATTCAGTTGACCTCCAACAGTCCTACCATGATACCCATGTTTCTAGAAAGCACAGCTCCATGGTGCATCTCTTTCTCTGAGTCCAGCAGGCGACCCCATATCTTACCCACCAAGTTTGTCTAGCACAAGATCATGCTAAAGACAGAAGATATAGCAGCTGTTACATACACCCTGTGTGGTCCAAGGAACAATTCCCTTGGGAAAGCTTATTTGCTGGAGCAAAATGCTGCCCCAATACACAAGGCTGCTTTCATCCCTCTTTATGAAGGCATATGTTAATTGTACAACTCATTACAATGTCAGTACATGCCAAACTTCATATTTAAGTAAGAGAAACAGATCATGTCTGTGCAGAGAGAGGAACAGATCTAAAAATATGGGTTATGGGATCAAGTTGATTGCTAGGCTAGAATATGGTTCCTCAACATACCTGCCAACTTGTATGAGGAAAGAAGAGCACTACCAGTACAATGTAATTCTTGAGAGTTTTCCATTATGCAGGAATATGTTAATATCCTAACAACTCTCTATAGATATTAATTTAGTAATTTAAGCTAATCCTAACAAATAGTAAGTAGAAGATTTTTAGTAATGGCAAACAAAAACTGAGTAACTGGAATGGTTTTCACTTATAATGTACCTTTTTGTATATCTCCGCTCTAATTTAATATGAGATATTCCTTTGTTACTTTGAATTACACAAAGGAGTGAGAAAACTCCAGTGCACTGAGCAGCAATTTGACACATGCAACTAGATGGATAGACAAGTAATAGCACTTTCTTTTTCATTTAATACATAGCAAAATGGAAGTGATAAAATTAATTAGATACAAACTTGGTCTTCAACAATGTGCAACTGATTACAGATAAGCAGAGCCATTTATGCAGACACATTCAGATGGAGAAGGTGAAAAAACCCCACCTTATACTACTGTTACCACTATCACACAAAATTCAATATAATAAGTGACATTTTTAACAGCTTTCTAATTAATGAGCTTTGGTGGTGGTTTAAACTGACAAAGATTAAAATTACTTTTGGAATTCCTCCCTTTACTGGAAAAAGTAGTGTGACTGCTATTGGAAAGCTCTAAAGGGATTGTTTTGATTCCATACCCACTCTTCGAGCTAATGCTACAGATTCTCAGGTATCAAAGCACAAACCTCTGTTACCTGAAGGAAGTGCCACAAACCAATTGCCAGAACTCACAGGCTATTTGAACTCAATTGCATCAACTCTTCATGGACAATGTCCTTCCCCACAGCCAGAGTGAATACAGAAGCATGCAGTTTCAACAGATTAAAATTTTGCACATTTTAGTGATGAGTTTAAAAATCACACTGCTGGGATGCTTAGTGCAGTTCTATTTGTGAAACAGCAACTAGAAAAAACAAATTCATATAAAAGGGATTTTTCCTTTTCTGTTCTAGTTGTCTTTAGTTTCTACAAACAGTAACCTATGCTACATATTACGTATCTTGCAATTTTTAAAATGTTTTATTATTGTATCTAAAATGTATTTAAAGCACATTTCATTGAAGTGGCAAAACTCGTTTTCTCTGATTCAGTAAGAATTCCATCACTGAGATTAGTGAGGAAAAATTAAAAGACAATGTAGGAAACATCTCCTTTGTTTCTGCTTATTTTAATTGGAGGAAAATGGTCACACTTCCAACAAAAGGAACAACTGACTACAATTCCAGTGGAATATAAATAGTAAGAAGATGTTGATATAAATGAACACAAAAGAGTAAAGTGACAAGCATTTACAGTTCTCATAAGACTTTTCAGAGTCTTTATACACAAAAAGGGAGCATACTGCTTTATTTTCCACAAGAACGCATTTCATGAAAATCTCTCCTACATCATTACATTTCATTTGTGATGCTCCTCAGATGCCTGGCTTTGGTTAGGCAGCTCCGCACCTCCCTGTCACACATTTTTAGGTATTGAAACATGGAGAAAAAAGAACAATAACTTTCTCCAGCTAGAAACTGAGATGAACAGAGGAAATGACAGAAGAAAACCATCCTTCTTTCTCAGGTCTTCTGGACATAGAGTTAATTTCAAAAAACATCAAGAGATCTTTGTAATATTTGCCAACAAAAGACCAAAATAAGAAAACTGAGCAATACAAACATGTTCTGCTACTGCTGCAGATAAAAGGCTTCAAGCAGCTCTGTACTACAGGTTATACATCTCATTTGGCCAGCTGTGCAAAAAAAAAAAAGGAAAATCTTGATTTTTAAGAAAAAGGCATTCAGGCACAATCATGAAGTTTAAAATCACTAATCCTTAAGAATGTTTGGGAAGGAAAAGGCAATGTAATTTAATTTCTACTAAGAGACCAGTATTGTGTAAGTATTTCAGTACTAAGTTCTGTCAGCAGGTCAGTTGAGCTGCTTCTGGCAAGATTTACCTATTTGAAAAAGTTACATACATACACCTGGTGCTGAATTGTCTTATGTGGAAATGGTTAGTGACGGAAGTGAGTAACAACGTCTTGCTGTACAGTTAGACTGAAGCTCCAAACTGAAAGTTTAGAACAATGCTTATTCTTACTCGCTCCACAAGTGGGGGACACTCAGGAGCTAATAAAACCAGTGGGAAGAATAATAGCTGAGTACAACACCTGTTTAGTAGTTTAATTCACTGGTGTTGCCAGCATTTCACCTTTCCATGCAATCAACAGTTCACTTAAGCCACACAGTCTCAGGGTAATTAGGTTCTTAGGTGTTACCCACTAAGGAAAAACAGAAACTTTTTCCATACAATGTTTTTTTGTAAAACTAAAGTACTAACTAAAACTAGAGCACTAACTCAAGCACTGTCTGCAATTTCCATTTACATCTAGTGGGGCTTGGAGAATGTACATAACTCTGTGTTTTAAAATATATTTCAAACTTCTCCAAGAAGATTTTTAACTCTTAAGCTTTTTATTAGTATCTTTGAGTTACTCAAAAACAATCACCAGTTAACATCACAGGAAGTAATACAAAGATTCTGCTGAGAAATGGGCATTGAGAATGGACTTCTGTAAGTCCTGACAGCGAGGGATTTCTTCCCACATCCATCATACTGCAGCATCGGAATTTTTAATAATAAGGTCTCAGAGAATAGCGTGAAGTCTCCTTAAAGGCTTCTATGTAGAACTGTAGTACAAACATTACCTAACAGCATATTCTACCTGGTCTTCAGCTGCCTTTCTAGAAGTATTCTCCTTAGATTCTGTTTGCCAGCCTCATACAGAGGTCTGAAATGCTTTAAGGTGTTTAAACTGGCACAAAATGCCCATGTTTTCACAAGTTAATTATACTTTTATTCTCTAATCTTGCACACTAGGAAATTATTTGCAGTTGCCCCTTTGTTCATGGAGACTGAAAGTAACTGATCTGTTTATAAAGCATAATGGCATCAAATCAAATGGAGTCATCACTAGCTAGGACACAAAGTTACTATTCTGCTACATTCTCTACCACTATCATAGACAAGATTGACAGGATTCTTCTGGTTAACAACAAATCCCCAAACAAACAAAAAAGACATGACAACAATCTTTATGTTTCATAATTTTTATATCATAACTTTGTCACATTTCAGTAATTTTAGTGGTATTTTTACTGATTTTCAGTATTTCAGATTTCTGGCTCCTAAAATATACTGAACAATGAACAAGAAGTGGCAGTCTCCTCCTGCTGTACCACTGATACACTTAACTCCTTAACTAATTTTCACTTTTCATTTTCCACTTTCCCCTTCCAAGAGGTATGAGTCAACAGAGAATATAAAACCCCTGAGATGTGGCTGAGGTGAGCAGCTGCACATGGCACAGGTATTTTTTTGTATGCCCAGCATTCAAGGAAGAGGAAGCAGAGCACACTGAATGAGGGCTTGGTCCAGGAAAGGTCCAGCAGTGCAGTTAAGGCAGTGAACAGCTCCCCTGAAGTTACCTGGACCTTCTGCCATGTGCGATGAACTCACACCAGATGTGATCATTAGGGATGGAAGTTGGAACTACTTACCTGCTTGAGAGTGAGCATACATTTCACTCCTTTGTCAGAGCAGGACTTGCTTAGAGTACACTTCACAGGACTAGATTCAAACAGCCCACCTTTTAAATTCTGATTACAGAGCTTCCTTCAAAAATGAAGCTCTATTCCAATTCAGCAAGATTGTATTGGGCAAAATCACTTCTGTACATAGAATAAAATAATTCTCGTGTGTTAAACTCTTGCACCAGTAGCCCTTTTCCAACTTTCATTTGGATCATGGTTGCAATCCAACAAAGAAGCAAGAAATAAAACATTTTCTATGCCAACAAAATATAAATTATATATGATTTTATTTTCCAAATTACTATTTCAGTAGCACGCATATTTTTCCATGAGGGTATTTTTCTGTTCTCAGGATAAAAATCTAATTGTAACTTATGTTTTGAATTACAAAAAATTAAATACTTGTTAGAAGATAATTATAAGATAGCTAGAAGTACATTTCCTGGCAACACAAAAAGTACACTAAATCGTTCCAAACTTGAAGGATCCTTTGACTTCATTATCATGAATTTAAGTTACATTAAATGGAAATATAATTTTCTGGTTTAGATTTTGGGGATTTTTACCTCCACTTTCTAAAAAGCAGCACGAAAACAACTAAAAGGAAAAAAATGCAGTTTCTTTCTATCTGGACACTTGGTTTCCATCACATGGATTGGAAGCACCATCTGCTTAGAGAAAAATAACGGAATAGTTTCAAGTGTATTGATCTAGCATCAAGATAAACCAGAAAAGACAAAACCTTTGCTGACAAAGAGTTTTATTGAACAATACGGTCTTCATGTCCTAAAAGCATTGTGAACTGCAAATCTGCTACATCGCTACAGGTTATTTTGTAGTTCATGTTACACAGAACGCTACACTAAAGGAATACTTCTGCCTGTATACTTTTGCCTTTGAACAGTAAAACCCCTTTTATTTTTCATAATCCCTGCATTCAATAACTTTTAAGCGTCAAGTAAATACAGCTACTGCAATTCCAGATCTGCAGAACAGCTGCACACGTATTGAACTCAAGCGCAAAGACTAACAATGCTTATGTTAACAGGATATGAGGACTATGTCTCATGCAACCGAGCTGTTTGCAGTACTTTTGCTTCAAAGTCTGTCTCACTAGTAAGCTTAAGTCTAGCCGGTGAGCGATTTATTTAGCAGTGAGTTATGTTCACAAGCAAGGGAATAGGGCAAGCCCCTCTGTCGTCCCCATCTGTCTCTCATCCTTCCAGACAACCAGCACACCACCATTTTACCGCAAACAAAGGTGAAGGAAAGTCCAGCTCTCGTGAAAATAAAGGCAAAAGGGCAACTCGCCGGTGCGGGAGCGGTGCGGGAGCGGTGCAGGGGGCGCAGCCCAGGGGCAGCCCTTCGGCGGGGCCGGGCCATGTCGGGCTCCCGAGCGGCGGGGCAGGCGGTGGCAGCACCTAAAGTATTCTGGAGCCAAGCGCAGACAAAAGAGGGTGTGTAGCAGCTGCGCGAAGCGCGGCAGCCGCCGGCACGGCAGCCCGCTCCGCTCGGCAGGCAGAAAGTCCATTCTTGGCAAGGAAAAACCCATCCACCCGTGCCCGCTCTCTGCCTGCCCCTCGCCGCCGAGGGCAGGGGCGCGTCTCCCCGTCCCCGCCGCCGGCAGGAACGGGCACGGCGCGGCCCCTCCGCTCCCTTGGAGGGGTGACGGCTGCGGGCGGGTGGAAGTTTAGGAGAGAAGGGTAGACCCCGCCACACGCATCCCCTCCGCCCCGCCGCTTACCTGTGAGGAGGTGCGCGGTGCCTGCACCTCTCCCGGCGCAGTGCGTGGCAGAGCTGCGCCGCGCCCGTCAGACACGGGGCTTCTCCGGTTAGGCGACGGCTGGCTCAGGGAGTGGCAGGGCGGCGGCTCCCCTCGCCCTTCCCCGGCATCGTGCTCGGCGAGAGGCGGGCGGGGGCAGGCATGGCGAGCAGGCAGCGAGCAGCGCTAGGGCGGTCACTGCCGGCCGGAGGAGGACGCCCGCCGACCGTGGGCTGCGCACCCCCCCGCCGCCGCCGCCGCACGGCCAGCCGGAGGCGGCCACCCCCCGCTCGCCCCGCGGCGACGGGCGGGTGCCATAGCAGCGCTCCGCGGGAGCTGCGAAGGGGGGACGGCCGCCAGGCAGCGCCGAGGGGGGCGTGGGCGGGCGGCAGCTCCGCGGCGCAAAACTTTCCCGGCTCCTCAGTGAGGTGCCCGGAGCCGCTCGCCGACAGCGCCGCCGCGGGGCAGATGGCGGGGTCGGGGGACGGAGCCGCTCCCGCGGCCGCCCCGCCGGGCAAACCCCTCCGCTCAGCGCCGCCGGCGCTCGGCCCCCGCCGCCCGCCCGCAGCAAAGTTTCACTCCGAAGCCTCCCGGCTGCGGGCTCATCTCCATGGAAACGAACCCCCTCGTTTGCCGCCGCTCCCCACGGGACGCGGCCGAGGCGAGGCGGAGGCGGGCGGGAGCCGCGGCAGCACCTTCGGGAGCTGCGGCGATGCAGGGCGGGAGGGACGAGCGCGGCGAGCGCTAGACGGGGCTGGCAGCAGACAGCGAGCGGGATGGGACGGCGGCCGGGGAAAGGGGCAGGCTGAACCTCGGGGCGGGGACGCGGCTCCTTCTCTACCGCCCGCCTGCTGGGGAAGTTTCCCCGCTACCCCGGGGAGAGCGCCGGGAGCCGCCAGGAGCAGCGCTCCGCTCCCACCGGGACCAGGCAGCCGGAGCGCCTCCTCTGCGGGCTGTCCCGGCGCGCCTCTGCAGCCAGCCCTGCCGGAGCGGAGGGTTTGTAGCGCAGCCAGTACCGCCCCGGCGGGATGAGGGGCCGCGGCCGCAAGGGAGGAGTCACCGGCGGGGGATGCGGGAGGGGGCGCGGGTGGGCCGGGCGCGGCGGGGATCCGCTATGTGGGTCCAGGTGCCCGCCCTCCGTGTGAGAGCCGCACCGGAGCTGGGGGAGCGCGGAGTGATTCACCGTGATATGTGAGGCTTTTTATCTCAGATGCAATTACATTTTATGATTCAGCTTTTCCTATTTCCACTTAGTTTTGTTTGGGTTTGGGGTTTTGGTTTATTTTTGCGGCCGCACGCCCACCCCTCGTGTCCAGGCAGAGACGGCAAAATTAAGCAACCTGGTGCTCGCACCTGGGAGAGGGGATGACTCCAGTTTGTGGTTGTACAGTGTGTCGTCAATTCTCAGTGAATGCTTTATAATAATAATACTCCTGATGGCTGCTGTGGCTTCTGCATTAAATACATCCTCCATTTTCACCTTATTCTGGCAAGGATACCGTATGCCGGCAATTCTGTACTAGCAAAAGAGAAAAGTAACATTCCTCAGAAGTTTGAAACATTGCATTTCCAGCTATTCAACTTGCTTTGATTCAAGAAGTGAAGAATCACTTTCAAGTGACATATTCTGTCTATTCATTCAGGTCTTACTGGATCTGTAATTTGGTTTGTGTATGCTGTAAAATGTAGTTCATGTCAACTAGTGAGAGCACAAGTCTGAAGACAAGTGTGTACTTCAGAGATGTCAAAATCTATAAGACCCAGCTGTGTATCAGAGGCAATGGATGAAAGGATCATACATGCCCACCAAATGCCAAGTAGATGCAATGTCTCTACAAGTAGAAAATAAGAAATTTTCTTAAGAATTTGTGGAATATGTTGCTGTGGAAGAGATATGGAAACTTCATCCACCTGTGCTGTCAGTAGATGATGAAATGTAGACCAGCAGTGTGATGTGAACCAATGCTGGTTTCACCACTGCTCTTGTACTGTCTCTAGAAAGGCTGGAGCTTGTAAATCTACAAGTAAAAATATTTGTTCAGTTCTTCCTAGTGACTTTTGTTTTCCCTCCAACAGTGGACTTGGTAGAATATCACCATACTTTTCTTCTAGCTGTGGTTTAACCCCAGTTGGTAACTAAACACCACACCGCCACTCGCTTACTTGTCCCCAGTGGGATGGTGGAGAGAATCTGAAGAGTAAAAGTGAGAAAAGTTGTGGGTTGAGATGAAGACAGTATAACAGGTAAAGCAAAAACCACATACACAAGCAAAGCAAAACAAGGAATTTATTCACCACTTTCTATGGGCTTGCAGGTGTTCAGGTGTCTCCCGGAAAGCAGAGCTCCATCATGCGTAACAGTGACTTGGAAAGACAAATGGCATCACTCCAAACATCTCCCACTTCCTTCTTCCCTCAGTTTTATATGCTGAGCGTGGCACCATACGATATGGAATATTCCTGTGGTCAGTTGGGGTCAGCCATCCTGGCTGTGTCCTCTCCCAGCTCCTTGTGTACTCCCAGCCTCCTCACTGGTGGATTAGAGAGAGAAGCAGAAAAGGCAGTACCTAAAACATTGNAGCGTGGCACCATACGATATGGAATATTCCTGTGGTCAGTTGGGGTCAGCCATCCTGGCTGTGTCCTCTCCCAGCTCCTTGTGTACTCCCAGCCTCCTCACTGGTGGATTAGAGAGAGAAGCAGAAAAGGCAGTACCTAAAACATTGCCAAATTATCAACACTGTTTCCAGCACAAATCCCAAACATAACCCCTTGCTAGATGCTACAAAGAAAACTTTGTTATAAATCCTCAGATGATTTATGCTCTGTAACAGCCCTCCCCAGAAAAAAACCTGGGCAGGTGACGGTAAGAACCAGTGTGGTTTTGGGATGGTGAGAGGGTTGGAGGACTATTTTCAGTAGTGTTACAAAGTGAGAAGCATCTCTAGAATAGACTTCCCCTTGCATTTGCTGTATGTGGAAAACCTACACTGACATTGAACCACAAGGTTGTTGGTTTTACACGATCTGTAAACTGTATGTAGAAAATGTGATAATTAATTTATATTACTGTGGGCAATGCATTTTGTGGGAGATTGCTGTGGATTATAGTACAAGAGCTGCCTATCCTAGTGACCAACATTTTGGAGATGTGTCTTCCAACTAGATAACCTTTACCCTTGCTACTTACTTGTGTTGCCTGGAGTCTGCTAAAACTATCAGTGCATTGTAAGAGACAGTGTCTGCTCCTTTTCCTACTTAGGGCAGTTTTATACTGACCTTAAGACCATTGATTTAAGAAATTTGCTCCCAATCTGCAGAAGAAAAGAAAGAAGAGAATAAGGCCTTGAGGCTCTTCAGATCTCAGTCATCTGCACATCTCTGGAGAGTCAAACAATGTCAAGACCAATATTTCAGGCTTTAAATGTCAACACTGATATTGCTAATGCTCAGAAAAACAAACATTTTAATGCATTAATTATGAAGCTAGTTGCTTCTGAGATTATACCAAGAATCAGTAATTTAGTCTCATGGGTGAAACTCTTAAAGGCCTGGAATACTTTTATTTGAAATTTAGAATGTTAGTAGTACTATACTAGTTTCTCTTCCAACCTACACCTTTCAGTTCATAGTATGAAAAGTCATTCATTTGCTGCAATAAGCAAGGCAGTGGGTGGATTAAACTGTATCTGCTTTAATTTTAATCCAATTAAAGAGAAAGCCACCATTCTTCTAGTTCTTGCCTTTGGACAGAATCTTAGAAAAAGATCCAGACTCATTTCTACTTTGAGTTTGGATAAAATTTGTGACGCTTAATTATCCTATGTGATAACAAGGTAAATGTGAAACATCCTGAATTTGAAACACAAATTAAATTGAAGGTTGAAGGATTCCCATTAGAAGTGAAGAGCTGTAGTCAAGTCCAGACCATTACAGTGAAAATAACTGACAATTTAAGTTTTTATTTGTGCTAAGACTTACTGTGAACTGTACTGTGAATCTGTTATCTTACATACCTTTTTTCTTCACATTATATTGAACTAAAAAAATAGCCTAAATCTGTTATCCCTTAATCAGAATGAACTGATTAAGACATAAAATAAATCTTCGACCCATCATTTGTTCATACTGATTTGTTCATATTGAATTTTTTACAGCATAATTGGTGAGAATCTGGTCTCTGTAAGCTATGAAGGTATCAAGTTCCTTGGTGATAATAAATTATTTGTTACTCAATGAATAATAAACACATTACTGAAAAATATGTCTCCATCTCTGCCTTAGTTACTGGTTTCTGCCTCAAAAAGTGCAAAATCTAAGATCTTTAATCTGTACATGAAAAAAATGCTTAAGCAATCAAAGACCTAAATAGTGTCTAAGTATTACATCACAGGCCTGGTACATGTAATCAGGAGGCATAAGCTAGTAACCAAAATTCAGTCATAAACCATCTGAATAATCCCAATGTTTGCCAGGAGGAAATTGAGTTAACAGTGTAAATATTTCTGTCATATACTTCTAGAGCACACAAAATGGCCTTATATGCTTTACTGTATTTTCCCTTGAACGCAGAGAGTGGAAGTATTCTTAGAGAGGAATGATGCCACAGAGACTGTTGTTTTAACTTTTGACTCTATCGCTGCCTCCTACTGTCTTCAAACAAGAGCCACCTTTCCTCATCATCAGAGGTCTAGAAAAGGTGTTTTTACCTCTTTTTATTATTCCATGCTATACTGACAACTTAGCTCCTACCCCCTTATGCCTGTGTCTATGACCAAATGACAAGATGTTTCATGAGTAATTAGTTTTCTTCTTTATTATTTCTGTGGTGCCCTGCACACTAGTCCTACCAGTTCATCATAAGTATCAGCAGAACTCATTTCTATATTGCCTAGAATAATCTTGAAAACTTCCTAGGTTGCTGCAATGCCAAAGCCACTGATTCTCAAGCTGCCCAGTTCACTTGCTGGTACTTATCTGTTACATACAGTCTTTGCTCTGAAGGAAGCTTTCCATGGCAGATAGCATCTCTTCAGTTTGCAGCTGTAACCCAGAGAGAAATCAGTGAGATCCTGTTTAGCAGAATTATGGTGCAAATATTTGGCAACAGCAACAAAAGCCAAGAAACACAGGGCCAAGAAAATGTCAGAATCATACAAAAGAATCTTAGCATATGCCACTATTTATCTTAACAAT
This sequence comes from Sakesphorus luctuosus, assembly GCA_013396695.1. Classification (NCBI taxonomy): domain Eukaryota; kingdom Metazoa; phylum Chordata; class Aves; order Passeriformes; family Thamnophilidae; genus Sakesphorus; species Sakesphorus luctuosus. The sequence goes on along the minus strand of VWZD01003493.1, from coordinate 2,005 downwards.
AGTTATGCAGCATGGAATACTATGTAATTTACCATTTATTGGCTTGAGCTTTACCTCCAACAGTTTCTGAAACTAGTGAGAATACAGGCAAATATCTGCTTCCAAATGATTTGTGAGCTGTCAACAATACTTAAAATGCTGATTTAACTCAATCCTTTCATACTTTCTTACAGTCTAACTTTTTAGAAAGGAATAGACACTGAGCTCACCAAGTATGATGAAAATTTATATATATTAAAAATAAACCTTTGAAAATCATGTGTTGGTAGTTTCTGTAAATAGAAAGTCAACTTTTTCTCTCTGCCAGCATTGAGTATATATATGCCTTCTTGTATCTAATAAAGAATTTGCTGGAATATCTATTCTCTTGTTAACAACTGAAGTATGAAAAGGGTTTGAATTGAATAGGTTTTAATCTATCTTGAAGTGGTTTAAGAAATCGGGTTTTCTTAAATGTGGTCCACTGGCATAATAATTTATTTTGCCTTTATTTGAAATGTTCATGTAAAGAATGCATTATTATGTATTATGAATAATATGGATATGTTAGAATGTATAACATTGGTATCTAATAAAAACCACAGAAATAGAACCATTATTTATTATGCACAAAAGTGAAGAGACTGAACAATACACTGCACAAAAGATGTTAAATATCTATGAACTGGAACTCTTGTATAATGCATAGAGTAGTGAGGAAAAAAAATCTTCCTAAAAGGTTTTTTTTCCTCTTCACTTTATTATTAAGGCCAGTGCAGTTTAAGAGCCTTGGCCTGTGTCTGGGACACTCTTGAGTTGCCATCTTTAAATAGCAGCACCATCTCAAAAGAAAGATGGAAAGTAATGTGTAGGGTTTATGTCCATTATAGCTGAAGCCCTCAATAAATAAACTACTAGGGGAATAAATTTTTTAAAATGAACACATATACAGAAAATATAATATTTTCTAGATTACTGAATTGTTTGCAGATGCTTTTTCATCTCTGCATGTAAGGTTTTCTGATACTGCATCATGAATCAAAAACCACAGCTCTTTTATGTGGGGTTTTTCAAGGCAGGTTGGTGGGATGCTGGGACCAGATGTAGAGTATTTCCTTGTTTGCATAAGGATTTGTCTCTGCATTTTAAATACCAGCAGTAGTGCCAGCAAAAGAGAAGATATCTTACAGAATTGCTATCTTTTCATCACATATTTCTGGGAAGATAACAAAATGCAACATACTGTGTGACTTAACTTACTATTTCATAACATGCAAGTGCTGTTTTGAGCAGCAGTCATATTATCTCCAGATGAAATTTCAGGGGAAACTTATGTTGTGAGGGTCTTCCTGTGTGACGTGATTGTGCAAGTCTCACCAAAAACCAAGTCCCATTCAGAGTCTAGACAGAAGCTGGCTTTTATTTAAAGAGTTTGAGAAGGTGCACAGAACCTTAAGCATCAGGTCTTTGTGGAAATTTACTGTAAAATATCAGTCACTGTTTCCAAGCTTTATGAAAAACAGTTTGTTGTTCTGTTACTTTTTATGCCCATTTCTGAAAGGCAAATGCTGAATAATTCTGGAACAAAGACTACCAAATATGGCAATTAAAGCAGACTAATTGATGGCACCAGAAAATTAACATTTACTATGAGAATAATTATGAAAATTTACTATGAGAATAATTACAAAAATTGCCCAATCCAGCATTTTGGTTCCAACGAAACACAAGTCTATGGTTTACATTATCTGGTATTTCAAGGACTTTAGCCTGTGTATAAGATTAGCCTCTGCAGATTTTTTCTCACCAGCCCTCTCATCATCTGGTTTTAGCCACCATTCTATTTTTTTTTTTTTTTTATTCGAGTAAAGATTTAAGGAGGGCCTGACAGTTTACTACTTAAACCCTAAAGTAGGTTTTTGGAGAAGAGAGATTGCTTTGGTTTTGGTTTTTACATTTCAGTGGTGTTAGAAGCTAGAGTATGGACTTGGAGAGCCATATTGGGTGACTAAAACTGAGGGAATAG
>VWZD01003489.1:19061-41791 GCA_013396695.1 Sakesphorus luctuosus | reverse complement strand
GTTTCTATAATCAAAAAATGGAGAGAAAAATCTGAAAATATGAATCTGTCTGAGGCACTATGACCTCTAGGATTCCTGTGTGTGAGGTATATGTGGCCGTTTGACCAATGTATTTAACATTCCCCTTGGCACTCTTTGAAATTGTCTTTTACAAAGCAGATGGTGCAGTAGTTGCTTTTTGAAGGGCTAGAAGAGCATGACTACATCTGGAATTAATCCTTAGCTCCCTAAACCAATATATCACCCAGTTTAAAGAGGGACTTCTAATATAATTGCATTGCNTCCCAGTTTAAAGAGGGCCTTCTAATATAATTGCATTGCACAAGTACAGAGAAAGAATACACAGCTTTAAGGCAGAGTATAAGCAGTCCGGAACTATAATTCATAGACACACAACTCTTTCTGTTCAACTGTCTCATTTATGGGCAAGTCTTTTCTACAGGAATTTCTTTTTATTTTCATTGAGCAACAGCAGTAAGTGAAATATGTAACTTCTTAAATGGGATTTTTTAAAAAATGCATAAATTTTCAGGGTTTGTATAAAGTATTTTTCTTTTCTGTTGGCAGCTACAGTATTCCTAAAGAGATGACCTCTTTCATTCTCATGCTGTCCTTTGCCTAGAAGGATGGCTGAAAGTTGTATTAAACTAACATGCACACCAGCATCATTCAAATAAACTCATTATGCAGTTTTAGATGATTATTAAGTATCATAACACATGTTCTGAAGAATTATGGGAAAAAGGCGTTAGGGCATTCAGTGTTGATGCTAAGGTAAAACCTGTATCTGCAAACTTTGATGGCAAGAGGAAGTGCAAGTTTTAACCCACAGAACCTGATATTTGAAAGTGCCTTGCACTGAACTGCTTGGCTAATATTTGTCTGGATTATCTAAACATTTAAAATATCAGATGTGTTATCTGTCATGGAAAAAATATTGTATTGTCGAAAATGCGTTACTTGCAAAGGTCTTGAATTTGTGTAACCAAGTGGTTGTAAGGGCAAGGAATTTTGAATGCTATCAAATCTACAAGTCAGGTATCTGGTGTTATGTTTAGAAAGATACAATGTCTCTGTAGTATTACAATGAGTTTGTATGCTTTTCTGTCCTCCTTTTGTAAAGCACCTAGAACAGAGAAACAGGAAACTCTGGCAGATAAATAATACAGTGTTAGTTTATATTCCCAGATTAAATTGTTGGCAGTCTAATTATCATACTGTGTAAGAATTTGAAACACTGCACGAAGTAAGATGCATTTCACAATATTGATTTGGTGAAGCCAATGGAATTCCACAGGAATTACTCAGATCTGTGGGTGGCTGATGAAAAATAAGTCAACCTCTACCTACCAGTTCAGAACTTGCCATACCAGATTACAGATTGCAGCTACCTTGCCTCTGAGTTCTTCATAATCAATGTAGCTGCATTACTCAGCTTAAAAAAGGAAGTTTTGCTGAATTTTTTACTTCCAGGTTTTTACTGAAGAATAATATTTCAGATTAATGTCTTTTTTCAGGTCAGTATCTTCACCTGCCTCTGGGGACACACAGCACGATTGTGGCAGGATATTCTGCAAGTGGTGCTCTATCTTAGATTTAAATTCTGAGTATATAACATGGTTATATTCTTTTGATATCAGTTGAAGTGTTCTAGAAGGCTTGTCTTCAATGTTTTCCTTACACTTAAGATGTAAATATTTTATTGCTGGTTATGTAGAATAATGCATAACTTTATTAATTCTACACTTAGAGTTTAACATTTTTGAGTAATTGAGTCAAAAGTGCATACACATTTAAAAGCATTCCAAAGGGACAATCACACAAGACAGCAGAAGTGTACTTGAACTGGCCTTGGCAGGGGGTGGGCAGCAGTTTGCATCATGCTGTGTTCTCATACCTGCCTACTTGCCATCTACATAGGATCCCTCCTAACAGTCTGCAGGTGTTCATCATTATGCAGTTGGTATATAAAACTGAATTAATATTCTTGTTGAAAGTGTGTTCTTTCCACTCACCTGTTTTGCACGCTTCCAGAAAAACATCTTGACTGATAATATCTTTCACTGAGGCTAATCCACTGAGGGCTTCCCACCAGCCCTGGAAAAAAGGTTATGTGATTAGTTCCGAAAATAATTTGGTATTTTTACTTTTTAATATGAATCCATAGGGATTTTTTGAGGGAAAGTGGTAGTCGTTGTGCAGATGAGAATGAGATCAGTTTTGTACTTCAAAGTTGCATTGAACTCTGCTGTATCCTGGCATCCAAGTGGAAAATTCTGCTTACAACTAGGTAATATGGCATTGCCTGCAATACAAGTGAGTAATGAAAGACTCTTAAATAAGCTGTCCAAATTTTGTGTGCAAATCTGAGATGCTAAAATTTCTGAGGCTTTGTTTTGACTAAAAGTTTCCTTTATGATTACATATAACGGCACACTTATCCACATGAGGGCACCAGCTAACATCTTATTCTCAGACCGGTGTGTAATCGGTTTCTGAAATGAACACGTCAATCAATGGTCACTCCATTCTTACCGAGCTAGAGTAAGGATTGAAGTGTTAAATGTTACAGTTCTCAAACTCTGAGGTTTTTTTCAATTCTTAGGGCTGCAATATTTTCACTGTCACTAAACTCTACATGCAGCAGAAATCTTGAAATATACTTGAATCAAATGTTAAGAGGGTGTTAAGTTTTTAAAGGAAATAAAATCAAAATTATTTTTAAACTGGCTATATAATAGAATCTGAAGGAATATTCATTAAAATTGTTAAACTTCATTATGTCTCTGAAAAGAGAACAAAAATCCCAAGGTTTTAGCCTCATTTTTATTAAGCCCAGAAAAATACACAGTCAAGACCCATTCCATTTCTAGTCAGGTTATTTTTAGTATTATTATATATAATAAAAACAATCCTAAAGCAAAAAAAAAAAAAAAACCAAAAACAAAACTACAACAGAATAATCAATTCTGGACTCAGGGTTAAGGCTGAGGATCCAGCATCACAATTGTCCACTTCCTTTCCCTGCTGAACATTAAGAACATTGACCAACATACAGTACAGGAACAATCTCATTTCATCTCCCAGCTCCTAAAGTGTCAGGCAAAAACTGCAAAGGGTTGAGGTGTTCTTCAGGGATCAGCAGACTTCATGGTGTAAAGAGAATATAACAGTATGTTACCTACTGCAGAGTTGTTTGACAGGGGTGATAGAAAGGTAGAGATATAAGCATTATCTTTCTTTGAAACCAACTGTATAGCATTTTGAAGGAAATAAAAAATTGTCAGGAACTTCCAAAAGGCTTTAGAGGACATTTACAAAAAAGTTTTAGCCTAGTGAGGCTAATCTTCCTAGACTCCAAGCTGTGGAAACCGTTAGGCTTTTCCAAAGAATGATGCAGAGGAACTAAATGGACTTATTCTCTCGTTTTCCCTTGGCCAAAGTGTGTTTCTCCATTGACTCTTGGGTATACGGGAGAAATTGGGTTCTTGGGACTAATCTTGGTCTTAGAGAATACACTCCTCTCAGTCCTCTAGTCACAGAGAAAATATCATTTTTCAAAGATTAGATATCATGGTATAGAATAGTCCTCTAGAGTGGAGAAAGCCAAGAAATTTTCTTCTAAGCAGAAAGCCACAGGGTTGGAAAAACCAGAAGAGATATTAAGCTAAGGACTGTCCTTAGTCCTTATTACAACACAGTTACTTGGACAGAAGCAAGCTCCATAACGTGAGAACTTAACTTGAGCATTGGAACAGATACTAAAAAATTGAGAAGATGTGACTCTACCAGAAACAAAATTTCCATGTCCTTAGAAAAGATGACACAGCTAATAATGCATAATAGGGAACCAGACACTTCAGAACGCACACTGAGACAACAGGAATAATGCAGAAAATTTAGCTTTCTTGCTGAATAAAACCCTGAGAAGGTCAGTACCCTAAGCACTGTAGGAGTGTTCATACCTGAGGGGAATTGTGAAGCTGACACCACCACAGGATTTTTGGTGTGAGTCACAGCCTCTTGAGTCTAGGTGGTGTGGACCACTTAGAGAAGCTTACAAAGTCATTGCAGGAACTACAACAACTAACATAAGGATAAAAAAATAAAAGACCACAAACTAAAGCTTTAGCACTGAGCAGTGGCTACTCTGGCTGTGATGCAGTGATTTCTGTGGGAAGCTTCTGATTTGAGGTCTATCAGAAGGCATGAGAGTCATTTGATCTACTTCTAGCTGTCCCAGGGTTATTTAATTTGTTGCCTATGTTTTCCCTATAGTTAATTGAAGAAGTAGAGACATCTTCAGATAGTGCTTCAGTTCTTTTACACAATCTACCTTTGATACTTAACCTGGGTAAGATATCTTCTGTATATATACAGTGCATATATATATGTGTGTATATATATGTATATGTATATATGTGTGTGTGTGTGTATATATATATGTATATATGTGTGTGTGTGTGTGTGTATATATGCATATATATATAAATATATGGCTTATAATTCTAAATAAGAAACTTTTTAATAATTGAACTCTGTTTCATGTTTGGTACATGGAGACCCAGGCACTAAAAGTAACACACAAATAATTACACTACTGTGGGATAGGAGAAAGCAGTGATATAGATGAGCAATCCAGATGCATGGTCATGCATGTGTGAACAGAGTTCAGGCTTTGAATACACAGGAGTCCTTGTACTGGGAAGTGGCAGCTCTGGAAAAAATTTAGAAGTAAGAACAGGGATTATGTGTGGTGTTTCCCTCAACAGCTCTCTCTTCCTAATAAGTATTCAGTGAGAGCATGGATCTTTCTATGTATTTAAGAGTTCCTCTTCCTTGAGCCTTCAATACACAAAGAAGAGTAGATTTGTTCAAGTGAACCATTTCAAAATCTGAATCCAAATGTAACAACATGAAGGTTCTGTGATACAATGCCTGAAATCTCCTAAAAGGCTCCTGATTTTCCAGTGATGTATTTGGAATATTGATGAAAATTAAAACAGAAAAATTACAAACCCAACTAATCTTTTTACTAAAAGAGTAATCCTTCTGTGAAAAGAAGCACTAACATGTTTTCCCTGGATTAAATCAGATGATTCACCAGACACCTCTACAATGGAGATCAAGTAGTGGTATCACTGGTAAAGATACCACAGCAAACTGCAGTTATGACAATTTTTGTCAAACTGCCAGCTAAAGCAATCATTTTCAAGTATAAATGATATTCAAGTAGAATTATTCTGCTCTGCTACTTTTTTTGGTTTTATTTTTATTTTTGGGAGTGTCTCACTTTTTCTCCCAGCACAGCCTCAAGACAGTCTTCTGGCCTGTCCTTCCTTAGTCTGGATTTCTCTGGGCCTCCTCAGATTTTTATTTTTAATTAATATTTATGAAGTTATATTTAATAAATATATACTGACAGCCAGAAACCTGCAACCTCTTTTTCCAGGCAGCAGCAGGACCTGAACATACTTTCTCCTGGCTGGTGTTTCCTCTAATGGAGACATGGCAGCAGTCCTTTTTTCCTCACCTTTGCAATACATCTAGATATGCTACAGAATGTTTCAAGAGTATGTCAAAAGAGCTACGCCTAGCAGCTTGAGAGAAACTTACTCTATAATGATGTCCAGCCACTATACAGGGTTTGAGAACTGCAAACCTGGTCTTTTGTGGAGAGCTGATATCCCTCACTCAAATTCTGCAGGACTGATACAGGTGGAAAGTGAATAATTATTAAAATAAAAGAATGTCTCTTTGCCTTTCTGTTTCAGATGCAGGATTAAAACTGCTACTGAAATTTAGTTTTTCCTGGCTGGCCAGAATTTACAACTAATCCTAAGAATAGTCTTGTCACTTCCTCTTAAGCCTATACATCTAAACAGCATGAAGTAAAAATAGCTGGAAGTCTTAAGCATACCGTATCTGTTTAATACATGCAGCATTGTATCTACATGCTTGAGTTCCATGCAGCTTTGTTTGCTTTCTTCAATGGGGACTTTCTTCCATTTGTGGTCTTTTTGAAGAATTTTCACTTACAAGTCTTGTCAAAATTAAAGTACTGCTGATAACCAGCTAGTGATTACCCCTTTTTTTTCATAATGAGCAGATACCCTTCAATCCACCTGATGCTAATGATTACTGGTCTTATATTAAAAGACTAACCAAAGCACTTATTGCCATAGTAGGTACATGTGTAGCTTGTCCAATTCTGTAAGCACTTTCAGCTCGTGTAGGCAGCATCAGCATCAAATTTGGTAACTGCTGAAAGCCAGCTAGCCTCAGCCAAAAAAAACTTTGCAGAGAAAGTGTATCGGTTTGCCATGCAGCTGCATGGACATTGATGCCAGCTCGGGAGAGAAGGTACTGGTAGGAACTAGCAGTGGGAAAGTGGAATCATTTATTTCAGCAGCATATGCCAAAATAAACTGCTCATGGGTCTGCTAAGTAAGGGTTGCCAATATAACAGTGATATGTAAGTAGAAACTTGGCACTGATTAAGTCTTCTGTTAGTCATTCATAAATTTAGGAACAGAAAAGTGAACCCAGATTTCAAAAGCACTTCAGGTGTCTGATACCAGGATGTAATCATTCTCTCAATATGAAATACAAAGAAGAAACAGGTCAGAAATTCGTACATAAAGATAGTCATACTGTTGTCAAAGAAATTAATGTGTAAGTTTAGGAGTGCCTTTCATCTGCTGTCCATGTGCATCATCAACTGCCCTCTACAGATGAAGTCAGGGTGCTAGTAGCCTGAAACAGAGGCAATAATTGTGGCAGACCTAGGGGTGGTTCCTGGGAAGTAAAATTGTGCTACATTTTGAGAATAAATCTAGATCCTGTGATTTTTTTTTTTCCAATTAAACACTCACAAGTAGTTAGTTGAATTAAAAGCGGTGGAATTTGAAGTTACGGTGAGAAATCTCTAGAATATCAAATAACCTCCTACTGTTACGTGAGGGCCTGTGGATTACTCAACTAATCTGGAATAAAGCTTTTGCTGTAAAAGTAAACTCTCCAAAGTAGAAATTGATATGGAATTTCCTTTGGGCTCAGTACTCAGATCTCAGACCTGGGTAATAAATGTGATCTGTAACAAACCTAATAGGGGCTCAAATGCTGCACAGCCTCCTCTGGTGACCCCAAGGTAATCACTCTTTTCCTCAGTGCTTCTGTTGCTACTTTTCCTTTTGTAGAAGCTGCACACCTTGGTCATTGATGTGCTGGGAATTCACTAGCCTTCCCTGCAGTGGGGCATGACCCTGGGTATCCTCAGCTTTATTTCACTGAGCCATCCCAAGCAACTAGTATCCCTCTGGTGGGACAGACAAATTTGAAGAGTGCATGACAGGAAAATATTAGGTGTTGATAATATGCAGTTATAAATATTATAAATTTTGCAACTATTTCACGTTCAGTACCTTTCCTTGGTGAAATTTGCAGATGGGTAATTCCCATATCATTTGCCTTTAGCTCTTGGCATTTAACAACAGTATTGGCCATTACATCAATGTTACATTTAGTTGCGGGGAAAGAAGTTGCTGTTAACAATCTGGGGAAACAGGGATCAAGGGCAGAATTGATTTAAATTGACCCTGACAATGACGTTGTCTCATTATAGGGCTCTGCAGCCAGGACCTATTAAAATAATCAGATTTTTTCCCTTGCTGTTTTTGAGACACTGATACTTTGTCAGCATTGAAACAGAATGGACTGCCAGGAGTGTAGTTGTAGATGGCAATGATAGCTCTTTGGATGTTTGTTGTCCTAATTCTTCTGAGTGCAAAACAAAAAAGTGTAGATTGCTCAGGGATAGAATTATGCAAAGGAAACAAAAATCTTAGTACCTCCATAATCTGCCCCTTTTATTTTCATTTTGTTCTGGCATCTCTAGGGTTTCCACCTATAACAATTTCTGAAGAGGCTGTTCTTCCAAGAACAACTTTCCTAAAGGGGAAATGAAGAATAATTCTATAACACATTTTTAAAGTTTCCAGAAAGAAAATACTTTTTCTTTTGTCTCTTTCTGGAAAGGTTTTTTGTACTTGAGGACTAAGCACTGGACCTCTGAATCAGATAATTCGATGTCTGCTGTTAGTCTAGGCATTACTCCTTCAAGATGCTAATGAAAGTATTTTCAGAGTGGAATTAGGCAGGCACTAGAATAGGTTGCCCAGAAGGGATGTGGAGCCTCCATCCAAACTCATCTCAGCAAGGCACTGAGCAGCCTGACCTGACATTGCAAGTAGTCCTGCTCTGAGCAAGTGCTTGCACTGGATGATGTCCCATGCTCTCTTCTAGAGTTGATTCTTCTGTTAGTCTATTATTTTGAGGACTTCTGCAGAAAGTGCTAATTTATTCAACTCCTGTACTTCAGTTGACAACAGATCCCTGTGCTCAGGATCACATATTTATTGTCTACTCAAATTTGAGCCATTATTAATTAGTAAAATAAAATGAATGACTGATGAGGAGAAAATGAGGATTTTTACAAATTAAGTGGATATTTAAAAAGTGGGGCACTTTTCTTAGAATGTTAGGTAAGAACTAAATAATCTTGCTTAATAATAGAAGGTAAATTTCTTTTCACAAAAACTGGCTTTATAGCAGCCTAACACCAGTTTCTTGAATGGGATTAACTCTTATCTGTGTATTCTTGAGATCAGAACCATGTCATTGTCTCTTACTAGTCTGGATGTAAAAATACTTATGTGTGCTTACTGTTATGACTGCAGTTTCACTTGTCAGTGGTATTAAAAGTTTGCAATCAGACCTGAAACAGAAAAAAACCCAATTGAGTTCATGTTTGTCCTCAGCTGAATGATCTAGATTTTTCTTTCTGTCCAGGTATTGGGTTTGGACCACAAAATGCTGATCCATAGATGGAATTAACCCAACTTGTGGGACTCTTCCTATTCAGATTTTTTCTCAACCCACTAGGTTGTAAACTGTTCAGTTGCAGAAAACATCATTACTTGTTTGTCTTTCTTGGAGAGTAGGAGACCTGGTTCCAGTATTTGGCTCAGTTTTTTAGGTTTTTTTCAGACCTCTCAACATTTGTTTCTTTCTAGTTGAGTCTCTGGAGATGTAAGAAAGAAAGATCAACGCATTTACTTTTAGCCTTGTCTGGTTATCGTATGTCCCAGAACGCTATTGCATTATGCCAGCTCATGGAATGACATTCTCCATGCTACTTCTTGAATAAAAGTGGCACACAGGATTCAACAACATCACTTTCTTGCCTTCAGATCTACACTTCTCATTCTTCCTAAGTGCTGTGCATGTAGGATTAAAGTTTGTGGGGCACAGGAGGATTGCAGAAGTCTGATTCACGCACTTCAACTGAGGGACTGAAATTAGGATCATATTTGCACTAGGCTATATTAGTAGTCTGTTAAGAAAGAGAGAATTTTTAAGGGGAGTGTTAGGATTGAGCTGAGTAAGGGGTTTCCCCTTCTCTTTCAAGAGGCAACTAACAATGAATACATTCCTGATTAAGGTATCTGGCTAACTACCTGGAATTAGGTCAGATGAAACCAGACAGAATACAAATGCTGACAAGGGCAGCCCTAATCCAAGCAGCCTGGAGCAACAATTTAATTTTCCTACGAGCCACTCAGATGTGGCCTGTTTAACTTCTGTCATCCTGTCCTACAATTTTCATATGCCAATGATAATGCCATTATTAGCAGTGTGGGGGTTTCTACCGCACAATAATTTTTCTTTTGTAAAGGAGTTGACAATAGCAAGCTACCTGGCACATCTGGAGATCCAAACCAGCCCACAAGCAGGAGCCACAGACCATAGATGAGCAGAGGCATGGAGTAGTTTTGGGAGGCAGAACAGCAGTGGACGGAGAAGCTGAGCTGACCTGAGCTGAGTAGGTGAAAGACAGGAAGAAGAAGAGAGGAAGATGAGAGAATGCTAGAAAGTCTTCAGTTATGCGAATATGCATCTGGGCTTTGGGGAGAAATTTAGAACCCCTAAATCCTGGCGTAATCCAGAACTGTGTGAGGTTTGCCTTGGAGCAAGTAAGTGGTCTGCACATCACTCTGTACTTCACCCTTTCACCCTGTTACAGAATGGAGTCCAGCAGTAGCTCAAAAGTAATCCATGAGATTCAGATCTTGACATGGATTGTATTCTGCCCCTAAACATGGAGTGACAGACAAGTTTAGAATTACAGAAAAAGTGATATAAAAACTTTAAAAGAGGGAAGAAATGCAAAGCTAAATAAAAAGGTGAAATACAGTTGATATGCTTGGATTCTGTAGGAATTTCTTTTTCCTCTCTTGGTTAAGTGTTTCCAGATCATCTATCTAGCTGTCATTTTGTCAATATTTAGTAATTGGTCAGTACCACATGCATCTTGCTAGTCTCACGCACTTGTGGGGTCAGAGAGCTTTCTCTGTCTCCTGTCAGCTTTATCAGTTGTTACCCATATGTTTTTCTCGGAACACACTTCAATCTTCTGCAAAACATGTCCTGCAGTGGTTTGGGACTCCCTCTATTGCACTGAAGCTTGTGTGTCTGAATAAGTGCAGTGGATCAGGGCCACTCTTTTTCACTTCTGAGCCCATGTTTGAGGCCATGTTGTGTCATTAGAGACACACAGCACATTTTAGCACTTTAAATTTCAGAGTTTTCTAGAAGACATTTTATTTCATCCATGAAATTGAAGAAGCTAATATGCTGGCTTTTTATGTGCATGACAGGCAAATGGAGGGGAGAATGGAGTCTAGCAGAAGTGTTTCAGTTTTTCCTTTAAGATTTCCTAATTTTTCTTTGACTATCTATGTTTGTCTAATTTTATAAATATGCAGTTAGAGGTGGCCCAGTTCAGCTTGAACATTTGTGTGTAAGTTTGTGTGTTTATCATTGCCTCTGTGTGTGAGGCTTATTTCCAAGGAATCCAAACCTAGATTCAAGTCCAAAGTCCTCAGATGGTCCCTGTCACTGCAGAAGGCTAAATCAAAACAGCTGAGCACAACTTTGAAGACATTTAGATTCTAAATCTTGGTCCAAAATACTTGAATTCCTTTCCTTCTCCCATCCTTTTAATTTAGATTAAAGATAACATGTTGGGAGCATGGGAAAAAGAAAAGACAATATCAGCATTTGATACTAATTGCCCTTTATCAAACCCTGAAGAGTTCTCAAAAGATTTAAACAATCTGATGTAAGTAACAACATTAACAAACTAAATGTGAGAAAGAAGAAAAGCCAGTAATTACAGCAGAGTTTAAACATCACATCTGATAAGTAACAAAGACCTCTAAATATAATAGATAAAAAAGATAAAACAGAAATCATAGTAAAGAAAAAAATCAAAGCATTGTCCTGAATGGCATAGAGGTCACATGAATTAAATAACTCTAATGTCTTTCCAGAAAGAAAACATCATTAAAAGCCTGGAAGAACTGAGTTCTGAATTAATTCTTCATCAGCATTCAAAGCGCTTCCCCCTGCCTTCTATCCTCGCATTTTTCCTAAGGCCTTGTGCTTAACCCATAAAACCCATGTAATGTCATAAAGAAAAAATAAACTTTTTACCATTAGTGGAAGCTTAGATTTTTGCAAGAAGTAGGTGGAGTAATTAACCTTTAAGCCAAGACTACATTCAAGGTCTGAAAGAGGATCTTTGTGTGGAATATATATAAAATATATGGAATTTTAATTATAGTAATTATGCACTGTGTTTGCTAACCAGTTATATTTACTGAGTGTCAGTTACTAGCAGATTCACTTGATTTAAAATTGGAATATCTCTTAATTTTTTGCAAAGTAGTAGAACCCAAATTTTTACCAAAAACATCCCAGTCAGTGCAATTTGCAAAAGCTTGTGGTGGGTTAGCTTAACACAACTGTTTGGAAAAGAAAGTGTATCACTCGTGGTTTATCTTTGCCTAGTCTTGAATGGGTGGATATCGTAAACCCATCTTTGCTCCTTCCACGAGGCCTATGGGCAGGCAGCTGTCCAGAATCCTTTGCCCCCACACTTCCTTCCCCCTTCTGCTGGAACCTCCTCACCTTCTTCGCTATGGTTTCACATTGCTGATATTCTTCTCTTTCCTCAGACTCTTCTAACAAAGCGGAGCAGTGGAGTTTAATATACTTCACTTTAGGGTAGCAAGTATATTTTTTCTGGTTTTGCTTGCATTTACTTATAAGAAGTTACATTTTTATGTAACCCTACAGTAATTTCATTAAGATTAAACACTGGGGGCATTTCCACTGAGATGAAGGCTATGTCAGAATTTTAAGACTGTTTCTCATGTGGTTCTTCAGTGACATATATTTTTTCCTGTTAAAAAGGAAAAAAAAAAAAAAAACAGAAAAAGAAAAAACCAACAAAGGGAATTGGCCTGGGGAAAATGCCACAGAGATACTGTTAAGAAGTCTGACTTAAAGCCAAGCAGCATATGCAGGGCGAGTGCTCAGTCCACCCATTGTGCTTGCAGCCACAGGGGGCTGAGAATAATATCCTATGAGATTTTACTAAAAGTATGGTACAAATATTCTGGTATAGCTGCCTTTGTTTCTAAAATCAGAAACCTTAGTTTTTATTTTAACTTATACTATCTACTTTGACATAGGTTTGGGGTTTTTTTTCCAATGTTAACACTGCATCATTATGCATTTAAAGAAGTGCTGCGAAGAAAGTGCAGCCCTGCTCCTTGGCATACAGCAACATCAACAACTGCAACACGGGTACCATCTTATTCCAGCACAGGTGATGAGCTGCCAACAGGTCCACGGCTGCAGAGATTGTGGCCATGGTGCACCTCCTAGTTAGTTCTTTCCCCAGAAAGCAGCCTATGAAGATCTGTTTCAACCTAGTCTAATTCTAAGCAACATTTGGACTGTTTTAAGTTGTACTGAGATTAGTCCACTTTCAGGTAGAGAGCAGAATTAGGGAGGTGAAGAAAAGAACCACTTTTGTCCATTTTTAACTGTCCTGTGCTAAGAACAGTGTGATTTACTGGAGAATCTGATCTCTGGCAGTTTTTGTTTTCCTTTCAGTGAAAATAAAGAAAAAATTTAGGGCCATCTGAGAGCTTGGAAGTGTGGAAGTGCAAAGTGAAGAGGGAACAGCATGCTGTGCTTCCTGATTTCCCAGGAAACACACCCTTTAAGGGGCAGAGACCTCGTGTAATCATTGTCTACTTACCCCACTGAGGTGTCCAAAGCAGAAGGTGGTTCTGAAAAATTGGAAGCACAGCCCTGATCTGTGCTGGTGGCAGTGCAGCAGTATGCTGCCTCTTGCTCGGGGCTTGGAACAAATCTGCTGTTCAGCCTTAAGGAAAGGAAAGTTTGTTAGCTAGAGTATTAGCTACAACCTTCAAAACAAAACTTGTTATTATATTGTCACAGAATGCCTGTAGATTTATGAGGCCTTGGGAATACAATAAATTAATCACAGTAGTACTTGTTTGTTTTTGTAAAGATTTGGAAAACAAGTAATAAAGTGTTGATGTGATTTTTTTTTTAAACTTGGAAATCCATTAGATATTGTTCTGAGTCTAGTTTTCTTCTTTAAAATGAACTGCTGTAGAACGCATCTAGGAAACCATGAGTTAGTTGAATGTAATTAGTATTTCAGGAGTCACAGCCACAAGTCTTATCAAAAATCATCAGATCCTGAGATTGTTCTTCATTGTATTTGTTCTTTAGCTGCAATAATAATCCATAAATTTTACAAAAACTACTTGATACAATTTTATTATTACAAAGAACTAGCTAGGGGGAAAAAAGGAGAATTATTAAAGCAAATAGGCACTGACTTTCCAGTAAACTAAATGGAAATATCAAATGGTTCTATTTTATCTCTTGAAATAATGAATAACTGAATAGACGTTTTCTGTTTAAGAACTCAGGTATTTTTTACTAGGACTGCTAAAAAGCTTAACAAACTCATAATTTCCCAAATTACATCCAACTGCATAAACTAATAAAATATAAATGATCATTTCCAGCAGTTCTGAAGAGGTATTAATTCAAAAGCTGATATATTAAGCATTCTTCAAATTCTAACTCTGTTCATATCCTTCATCTGAGTTTACATCAGAAAACACCATGTCTTACACATAACACATGCTGGAAATGCTGACATCCCTACAGATGCTACTGCAATGGCAGCCTGAACTCCCTGGGACAAATGCTATCTGCATGCTACATTGCCTCTTCAAGGAGTCTGTTTTCTCAATTGATGACATTGCACAGCTTTTATTTTTGGCAAGGCTTTTTCAGTAGAGTGACATGATGTGAAATAGAATAACCTGATGAAATACAATAAGTTAATAATAGTGCTGTGCACAGAGCACCTTTCATCATGACAGATCCCAAAGAGTTTTACAGACTGTACATATAAAATTCATTCTTCACCCACCACTGAAATGCAGTTGTAGACGTTAGAGAAGAATAGGGTAACCATACCATGCCAGGAATAACAGCTTTTCTGAGTAAGGGAAGTTAAGAAAAATGTCTTCATGTGAAACAATAATGGGAATATTTAGGGGCGCTGGATTTAATTACTCGCATTTGCATTCGGTCAACGTGTTTAAAGGATTTCTTGTAAATACATGAATCAGTAATAGGAATACGGTTACCATAAATATTTAATCTGCCAAAAGTTCTTGTAACTTTATGTAATCTTTTCTCTGAAACTGCACCTTAAGCAGGAGAAAATATGAAAAAACACACATATTTAAGAATTATTTCAAAATCTACTCAAAGAAGAAAATGCCATTTAGTTCAATAAATGTTGGCTCTAAAATGCTCGCATTTTTTCCTGAAATACTGGACAAGTCTAACTCTTTTATCTGGTGTAATTCAACAAAAAAGGCATTTCATCCAGGTAGAAACCTGTAACATCAGAACATGAGCTGGGGTGCTATTCAGTGCAATACAGTACTAGCAGTGGCAAGACTAAGCTTATGGTTATTCTCAAGGGTTCATGATATAATGTGCATACAGTGATACTGGGAATATCAGAGCCAGTGGAACTGTGAGCCCTAAGTATTTAAATCACTCTTGACTTAAAAATGCAATTAAAGTACCATAAGTTATCCAACCTATGGTAATTGTGTGTCTTTTTCAGCCTTTGCTAGTTGAAAAGTCTTTGAAAAGAATAAATATTTTTCTTTGCAGAGTGAGTCTTTTTGCTGTGGGCTAACAGTGGGATCAATTGATGTGCTGCACACTTCGCAGCCTGGTCATGTATTCTTGCACAAACAATTATTGGAAAATTGAAATCATCATATGAAGATGGTTAGGGAGAAATAGAGGGATCATAGCATCCTCTGTTTTCTGATACTTACTGTAGCATGTAAAGCAACATCAGTGACATTTATGACATTAAATATATATAGGAAATCTAGACTGATAGGAGAATTTTTTTGATACTTCTTGAAAACTTAGAAAATTTTTCTAGATTCACTGGCAACATATAGCAATTATGGCAGTAGGTTAAGCTGGTGATTAATTATCCATACAGTGTCATAGGGATTAGTCTCAATGCATGTCAGTATTGATTCAATGCAAAAGGATAGCGAAACTACAATAATTAGAATTGGAAAGTGAAGTAAACATGAAGGAGGCCAGAAGTAATAATGAAGGCCACACTAAGAGGTAAGGAATATTGATGGGAAGTACTATATTGTGATTCATTATGAAAAAATGTGACCTAATATAACTAAAGATTCTAGAATTTATGGAAATCAGCAAAAATAGAAAGTAGTAGTGATGGAGGGCAGTTTAGATATGTGTAATGTGATCTAGTGCCTAAATAAAAAGTATGTTTCAGGGCTAGACACTCATAGGAGAAGGCAGTAAGGGGCAGCAGAGGCTGAGTTACAAATCATGTTGAAAAACTAAATCTATCTGCAGCTCTGACAGGAGAGTCAGCAGTGCTGGGTACTAGCCATGTAGAGCTCTTAGGTTTGATACACTCCTAAAACATGTAAGGCATTACTCTTGTGAATTTTTTTGATACTTCTATAAGGAAATTCTCCCATCCCCTCCCTCCCTGAGGCCTCACTTAAATATCTATCTCACTGATATCACAGAAGATACCTTTAAGTTATGATTGTAAACTTATCCCACTTATCTCAAATTTCGCTCTCATTCCAATCCTCCATTCCAGGAAAAATCCCTACAGACTGTTAAAAAAGAAAATAAATCTTTTTCATAGAGTTTTTGCCAAGTCTACAGAATTCCCCAGCTTCAGAAACCTCACAGGGAAGATAATACTGGGAGGGGGAAGCATGCAGTAATTAAGGCTTTGGTCCATGATCAGGGAGGCTTCAATTCATACCCTACTGAAGCCTGGATCACCTATTTGATCCTACCATTGTTCTGGCTCTAATTCCTCACCCTTAAAATGGATTTAATAGTCCCTCTCTACATCACAGAGGTCTTGTGAGAATAAATATGCCACAGATGGTAAAGTACTCAGACATTAAAGTCCAGAGGGCCAGAGGAAATCAAAAGTTATATCCTTATATCAAACTTTGAAATCATTTGAAATTGAATGCAGAAAGCTTTCAGGGAACATGTTAGAGACAATTGCCTAACTTACAGCACATATTTTATTCAACGAATTAAATTTCCATTATGCTTATGAATTGCCCATGAGTGGTTCAGGAACACAAGAATTCCCACCCCACCAGGAGGACAATTTAATAGAAGGCAGGCACTGTGGCACTGCAGCAGGGAGAGCAGCACACAGCCTCCCCCCAGCAGCAGCCTCCCAGCTCTCCATCATCTGTGCAACACTGACACACAGTTAGTGGGTTTTGCACATACATGTTATTCAGTTGATTGATTGATTGGCGTTTTTTTTAAATTTTTTGATGTCTCCACGTATGCTCTAAGGCTTATGAGAGAGTTGAATGGGAATGTTTTTCTCAGAAGAGAAACCAAAATGAGCCCATTGCCATCAAGCTGTTGCAAACATGGATGGAATTTAATAAATATATCATCCTCCAAAGAAAAGCATCTCAGCATCAGCCAGCCCACCTAATATATTTTAGCAGTGATGCTCTGTGTGTGGTAGTGCTTAGCCGTATGTTAACCACTACATTTATAAACTTGACCTATTTTCTGAGACTAGGCAGGATTTGTGTTTGAGTGGATTTGGGGCTTGGTGTAAATATTTACAAATATTTACAAACAGGACCTTGCTTTTTACCAGTGAATACTCTGTCTACATTTCTAATCTGTGGCTGCTTTTTTCAGTAATAGATTTTCTATCTTTTCAACACTCTGGTTTGACCAAAAGGCATTTTTTTCTTGATTAATTCTGTTTTCTTTACACCAGCTTTTCATCAGGAAAAGACTCATTCATGCTCAAGATCACTTTCTTGTTTCCCAAAACTGGTAGTTGACCTTATCAACACGCTTACTGTCATTAACTAATTCTTACAGCAAGCTTTGAGATCATTATCCCCATACTGAGCGGCTAGCATGTGGAAGCAAAGGCAGACAGAATACGCAATATTCCTCCAGGCCCCAAAGAAATCATTAGCAGAAGACAGATTAAAGTCCTGATTCCTTGTCCATTATTTAGATGATGCCTTTTCCTTGCTAACTTTCTCTGTCATTCAGGACACTAATGCAGTACAGTTCTTAAGAGCACTTGCATTTTGGTCCAGTGTTTCAGAGGAACATAACAACCAGTAATAATGGCTGAATCCTCTTGGGTTTTGTGCAGAGGCCAAGAGAACTGAAATAGAGATAAAGCACAGCTCTAGGAGCGGTGCATGGTTTTGAACTTCTGTAAGGTGAAGCTGCCTAAACGTATCACTAGGTTGTAGCTAACTAAGCTCTTCCAGCTTACGGGGAAAGAAACCATCACAGTTGTTTCATAACCCCAGTAAATCTGTCTAATTTTACAGAAGTAAGCCTAAAGGGTGAGTGTCCCCCTTCCCTCCCCCTCAATTTAATTTGAATGCTGTGGGTTTTTTCTAGGAAAAAAGGTGACTTCTTCTGCAGGAAGTTATCTGCAAAAAATCTTCAATGTTGTATATAATTTTTTTTTTTCAGTCTTTATTAAAAAAATAGAAAACTTTTAGGTCTTGGCTACTTTTTTTCTATTAAATATGTCTTGGCACTTGCCTAGATTATGGAGTAATCGCTTACACAACATCGCCCTTTAAATAGGTCAGCCAAAACTCTATATCCAAATACACTTTAAGCATTGCTCAGATCTCAGACTTTTACAGTTGAGTTCTGTCTCTCTAATGGTCTGAATCAAAATTCTGGATACATCCAAATACCCTGAAGCAAGGGTATTGCAAATGCAGATCCAGCATGTCTGGCACAAGTCTTTCATTTTCAACTAAGGCTTCTTTTTTTATTTCCTCTTGTTTTTCTCTCCCCCTTCAATTAAGGCAAAAGCACATTGGTATTTCATGAAATCTAAAAGAGATTATTTTCCAGGATGGTTGATATTCATATGTAAAAAATGATAAAGTGATTAACTTGCAATACATCTTGAGTGAAACCCACAGAGAAGAGTAAAAACATGGAAATTCAGCACATATGTTTTGTAAAGAAACCCTATTGTCCTCTCTGGGAGGCTTTATTTCCCGAGCTTTTTAGGCAATGCTTCGTTGGCCCATAAATCAATATGGAGGAGGTCCTGGTGCTCAAGCCTCTGTTATGAGCTACAGTTGCAGAGGGGTTATATATGTAGTAGGATAGGCACCAAAAGTCTGGAAGAGGCCTCTCAAGACATTACAGTAGTTGTGAGTATTTGAGGTAATCACATTATATACAATGCTTATTGTTTTATTGTGGCTGATACTTGGCTTTCTATCTTAAAAATAGTGTCAGAACTCTAATTAATCCTGAACCCTCATAGTGACACATTTTCCAGAGGATATGTGAACTGAGACTAATTTTTCCATGATTTTTTTAAAGTCTCCCCTTGGTTTCTTTTTTAACTCTGTGCTTTTGCCACAGACAAGCATAGGATAAGATCTCAGTATTTGTTATGTCTTGCCCCCAGGATATAATTTTTCATAACTATCTTTAATTGAAGGGAATTAACTTTCCTTTATAAGTCTACAAAATATAAGGTGTGCTCAGATGCCTAAATACATGCATTATTAACATTTGTGTTAGCCCAGTCTAGTTCTGTGACTGAGCTTGGTTTTGGCATACTGAAACCTGTCTTCTGGCCCGCAGGTACTTATATGCCAACATTTCCTTTCGTAAGAAAATTAACTTCATATTTACAAATTATTCTGTGCATAATGACAAAAGGGATTTATAGCTACTTTCTTCTGCTATTCTTACCATTTTAATCATTTGTTGAGCACCTAAATTTGCTCTTTGGCATTGCTATCTCCCTCTGTCCTTCCTGCAGTGACAGCTTTGATGCCCCACTCATCTCAAAAATGCAGGTCCCCCTTTGTCACCACTGTGCCTTGGTCTGTCTTCACTGTTGGGTCCCCCAGACCATAAAACATGGACTAGAGTGACAGCTTTACTTCTGTGAAGGCTAGTGCTGGGTAATAATATATTATTCCAAGTTGGTCATATGCCTTCTCTAACTACCAGCAATCTCAGTACTTTATCTTATCCTTCATCTTTTCTCAGTTCACAGCTTCTGCTTCCCCCATTTTTCCTCATGCCATGCAAACTCAGAGAGGGAGAGGCTTATGCCAAAGGCAGTTTTCTCACTTTGTTCTAGCTCTAGTGCATCTGTAGGTGATGGTAAATAAACAAACACTCTTCAGGCAGATGGGCATGGTGAGGCCGAGGGACTGCACAGGCTGAAGGCTTTAACTTTTTTTCTTGATTGGTTGGGCTGCTCTTCCCCATGGTTCAGCACACTTACACATCTGGTGCAGAAGAGTGTCTCAGATAAGGCTTGATCTGTCCATTGCATTGCATGGGTGTCAGAGCCTCTTCTGTACTGGGCAATGCCTGAAAGTCCCTCTGAGCTCCCATGCACTAAGTACTACACATAAATACTGTACAAGAATACCCCCCACCCCAAATAAGTCAGCCCTTGGGGCTTTTTGTTTTATTGTTCTCTTAGTCCAAGTACCAATATTAGGACAGTCAGTGCCTGAGACCACGAGAAAGGAGATGCCCTTCTTACATTTCCATGCTGCAAAACCCAAAATCTGTCTGTAAGTTTTGCTGCTTTTTTCAAGTCCTAGTTATTATTGGCATGATTCATTTTTTGTTTTGTAATAGTACCCAGATGTCCAAATCAGGGTCCTGCTGTGAATAACACCATAGAACATATAAGAAGAAACAGGCTTTGCTCTGGAAAACTTAAAATTTAATTTAGGAGGCCAATGTAATAATGTGAACAAGGTGAGATGGACATCAAGGTGACTATTTGCTATAGACTGTAGGAGAGCATTGATCAGTGGCCCACTGTGGCTCTGTCTTCAGCCATTAGCCAATGACAGTCTCTTTGCACCACGAGTGAGTCCTGAAACAGAACTTGATAAGATGAATTGAGTAGGTGAAGCCATGCAAACTGAGGGGGAGGCATACGGCTTGGTTAGTTTTTTTCCTTTATTGCCCTAATGAGAGGACAGCAAATCCTTGCCAAGGTAATGCTGGATAGGCTTGGGGAACAAAAGCTGTAGAAAAGTGCTGAAGGGGAAAAAAAGGCTCCCTCCTGCAGCAATGGAGGGACCAATTCCAGCTCAATCAGGCAATGGTCAGATCTTGTTGAGGAAATGGTGTAATAAAGACTGGAACTGAAAGAATGAAGAAGAGGAAAGGGATTTCAAAAGGTTAGGCACTTTTATTTCATCATCACCATCATGGCTAGGCTTTGTGAAAGAAGATTTGGGAAGGGCACTACCCACACTTGCTACAAGCGTGCTGGTGGCTAAAAAGGCCGATACAGGACAGGCAAGTCCAGTCACAAAAGGCACAGCAGGAAGTCTCCTTTGGTGATATTGGTGAGGAACAGTTCTTTCTGCGTTGTCTTTTCTCCTCAAGACTGACTCTGCGTGTGTTCTCAAAGGAAGCAGCAGTGTCATGAGTGGTGTGCCTCCATGAATCCCGATTGGAGGCCAGAGTGAACCATTGGTGGCAGTCAATATGGCCAAGGCTAAGCTGTTGTTTCAGGGAGTCCTTGTATCTCCTCTTCGGGGCTCCTCTCTTGCGGCAGCCGTTGGCAAGTTCACCACAGAGCACAATCTTCGGGAGGTGGTGATCCTTCATCCTGGAGATGTGCCCTGCCCAGCGCAGCTGCGTTCTCATCAGCATGGCCTCGATACTGGTGACCCCTGCCTGCTCAAGAACAGACACACTGGTCACATAATCAGACCAGTGGATGTTTAGGATTGAACAGAGGCAGCACTGATGGAAGCGTTCGAGAAGCTGCAGCAGGTGGCAGTAGATGACCCATGATTCAGACCCATATAAAAGAGTAGACAGTACAATGGCTCTGTAGACACTGATCTTTGTACTTTTCTTCAGGTGTTTATTGGACCAGACTCTTTTATGGAGTTTTCCAAAGGCTCTGTATGCCTTTGCTAGTTTGTTGTCTATCTGTCATCTTACCATCCGAGGAAACGATGCTTCCTAGATAGGTGAACTGTTGGACTGACTTAACCTACGATTCGCCTATGGTGATGTGAGGATGATGGGAGACTTCCTGAGGTGCAGATTGGTAGAGAAATTCTGTCACTTTTATTTAATACAATAATAATTCGCCCTTGGATCTGAAACACTTAATTTTCTATTTTCTATTCTCCATTCATTAATTACTAAGTACTGTATCCAATTTATTATTTTATGAATAAAAACATGTTTTTCTAGGAGATAACATAAGCAGTTTCTGTGAATACTCGTCGTTTTTCCTGGGGTATAGGAGAAACATGCTTTTCATTTGATCGACCATTTGGTGGCAGTACATGTTAGCCTCACTTTTGCAATGCTATTGTATCACTCATTAGGGTTTATCTCAACTTTGTTCCTCTTAAATGTGTCAAGTGCACAAGTAGAATTACATCAAGTCTTCAATGCAAAGGGATGAATGCCTGTTCTAAAAGCCCACTAAGAGGTAAATGGGGCATTTATATGAAGAAAATGGTGTTCATTAACATTTCGTAGTAAGTCTTTTAGCTACAACAAAACTGTTCATTTTGCTTCCTACTATTCTTCCTGCTAAGTTGTGTGACATATTTTTATAGAAATTATGCTTATAATGAAATATCAACAGTATGCCTGCCTTGCTTTCTTCTTTGCATGAAAGTTAAAATGAAGACAAAATAAATAATGTTAATGACATGCAGACAAAGAAATTCCACCTATATGAAAAAAACCAACAAAACCCCCACAAACAACAACAACAAATAAAAAAACCAAACAAACAAAACCACCCATGGCTAGGACTTCCCCTGGTAAGAAGCACGTGTTGCCACACTCCTTCAACTCAAAATAACACTACACTATAGGCGAACAGTTCTATCTGGTACAGTTTAGAGAAACACACAATATCCTGTTTTTAATGCAGCACATGTGTTGACNTATTTCATTAGACTGTTTATTTTCTCTAAGATGCTTTTTGAACTTATTTATTGAGCTATGATACATCTCGGGAAGTGTTTCTGGCTGTAGATAAATACCATCTGCAGGAGAGTAAACTTGTGTGAATAAAGCTTATTAGACCAAACTGAAACCAGGAAAGGATCCTAGAAAAGGCCCAAGGAAGGAACCTCTAAAAGAAGTGATAGGATGGAAGG
>VWZD01003489.1:170-15961 GCA_013396695.1 Sakesphorus luctuosus | reverse complement strand
CAGTAGAAAAGTGTTACTACTCCTGAATTTTGGGTTCTGGAAATGAAAGGACCAAGCCATTTAAAATATTGCAATGCCATACAGTGATGAGAAATACAGAAATAGAAACATTCTTGGGGTGGAATTTTTAGTAGTTTCTGAGCCATATCATTAATATCCTTCTTACTTTTGCATCCAATTAATCTATTACACTGAGAATGTCACCAGATATTCATTTAAAACATAGCTTTTTCAAGGAACAACACAATTTGGACTAAGATGTCCTAGGTATTGTTGGAAGTTGTTTGATATTTTCTGAAGAAGCTTGGACATATTTAACTTTATTAGTTAGCAGTAGTTGCAGTGTTTGAGTGCTACCTGCAAGTACTTATTCCTACCTTTGGGGATACCCAGGTAACTGTAAATCAGATAAGTCTTGGGAGTGTTCATTGAAGACCTCAATAACAGAAGAGATAATGCTGCCACTTTCTCTTCACTCTCAGCAACTGTAAAGGAGCTCTTCCATACCTCCTAAAATAAGATCTCGCTGACTGAGGAGAGTTTCTTAAAGTTTACAGTTTTAGCAGCTAAAAGGAAGATAAGCAATATAGCAGGTCCTAATAATGAGCTGTTGTTTGCAGTAGGTCCTGTCTGATTTCTTAATGAGCATGTGCCTCAGTTTCAGGAGTGATTTGTGGCAGGGAATTCTCCGTGGAAGCTGGATAGACCCATTGCACACCTACACAGTTGTTTTGTCTTTGTTAGGAAGGATCTGAGTTCCCTGAGCATTCCTATGCCAGAACTTTGTAATATAAGCTTGTAACCACAGAGCCATGCGTTAACTTGGCTGCTCTGTATTTTTTCCTTGCACACCATATTCTTTACTAAATACAAACTAACTTACTTCTGCTGCCATTAAGAAGTGGATTCCCTGAAGAGCAGGCACCAGGATAGTTATCACAAGCAGCCCAGCACCTACACCGTGCTTACAGTGACTTTCTTATCTGCCAAGAAAAAGGATAAAAATTGTGTAAAATCCTGCTGAAGACAGCCCCGCTTCTGTTTCTAGAGTGAAGTGGCTTAGCCATAGCCATACATTTTCCTGCTATCTGCAAGCCCTGCCAAGATGTGAGAAAACTATAATCTGCCTTCTCTTCACTAAGATTTTTGTATTGTGGTAGTCAAAATAGTTAAGAACAAACCAGTATTTCTTATAAGGAAGGACCATATATCTGCTTTCTGCCTTTGTGGTGGTAACAACCAAAGACTTTTCATACAGATTTTAGTTCTTTTTATACTACTGAAATGGAGTAAAATGAACTTATGCTTTTAAAAAGAAAAAACCATTAGAGCTACCCAAATTTTCAAATTGGTGAGTCTGTCAATGAGGATAGTAATTATAGTATGCATCTACTATTTTCTGAGTGGTGGCACAAATGTCTCTAAGTAATGTGATTCTTGGCCAATAGATACAAAATCCACAAACTTTTACCTTGCGGAAATCTCAGTGAGTAAAAAACATTTGTGTTTTCAGGAAATTGATGTCTCTTCATCTGCAGTGGAACCATCTGAGCTCAAATTGCTTGTGCTTTGTACTTCCTTGTAGTTATAAGATTATTATCATAGAATCATAGAATATGCTGAGGTGGAAAGGACCTATCAGCTGTGCTATAGGTAGGAATATCAAATCCAAGAGAAACTCAAGTGATGTGAGGATGGGCAACCTCTATGCGCACAAGGTCATTTTATATGGAAATAAAGAGAACCTTTTTGGCAGGACATTGTCCTTTTTGTGATTATGGAGTACTCTGTCTTGTTCATAAAAGCAGTGTCATAAACTGCAATTAATGGTCAGTGAGAGAACTAAGGCAGACCAGACATCCAAACATAGTAGCATTACCCTATGAGCTGTTTGTGCTGGTTTTAGCTGGGGTAGAGTTAATTTTCTTTACAACAACTAGTATAGGACTGTGTTTTGCATTTGTGCTGGAAACAGTAATGGTAATACAGGGATGTTTTAGCTATCATTGAGCAGTGCTTACATGGGGTCAAAGCCTCTTTTCTACTCCTCTGAAGAAGGGAAGATGACCACCATGTGCCTCATTTTCAGCCTGAGCAGGCAGTAATGTCTGGTCACTGTTGGGACTATTGTAATGCCACCCCCTTTATGTTTACATGGGAAAAGAAACCCAGGCATAAAGTCTTCACTACAGCTACTGGTTTGGTTTTCTGTAAAGTACTGTGCTGGGCCTCAGTCTGGGGATTATACCAATGGGTAGAGTCAGAAAGTGCACTGAATTACCCCATTTTATAATTAGTATTTAAATAATTATGGCACTCTTGCTGGATCAATACAGGCTTGACACCAAACAGAAAAGGAGGTTGTAATCTAATCTCTCCAAGCGCTTGTTTTAACCAGTTTCGTTTCTGTACAGGGCACCAAGTCCATCTGTCTAACTACACCTTCACTACATAGCCAGCCAGGAGCAAAGGGCTTTTCTGGTGATCCTTGGCCACAAAAACCCACCCACGGGCACTGCTGCTGTCTACAAGGGCAAACACAGCAAATTAATCATCCTGCAAATCTTTAATATAACGAGGGCTCTGGCTCTGCACCAGCCAATGCAAGCATCCAGTGAGGCTGGGACAGACCTCCTCTGGATGACATCATTGTGGCAGCATTTTATGTTAACCAATGGGAAGAGTAAACACAAACGAGAGGAGAAAGGAGGGTTTGCCTCTGAGGACATGATCTCAGCTGCCCTACCTGAGAGGATCATGAAAATGAAGGAAAAAGTAATGGGACAGAGACCAAGGGACTTTTTCTGAAGCCATGACCTTGTCTATCATTGTCACGTGGCACGGATGGGCAAGAAAGGCTGTAGAGACTGAGAAATAAAAGAGAAAGTTTAGTACTCCCATACTGTAGACTTGACCCATTTCAAATACCCAGCCTGGGTTTTCAAACCCCATTAGTTGCCTGGTACCCAAGCGTGAAAACCAGAACCCAAAATTAGTTGTCTGTAAATTGTCCACATGTATTAAGGTATCTTAGAATGCCTAAATCTAAAACTTGGGAGCAAGCTGAGCCAGGAGCTACCTTATGTCAGCCAGAATACAGCCACCAGGAGATACAAAAAAAAGAACCCTCAGGTGTATCATGTGTCTTAGATCTTGCCCTTTACCATGGGCTGCAAAAAATTGCTGTTATGTACTTGATATGTACAGCCAGGATCCTCTCTGAAAAGTATATGTCTCTAAAGAGCTAGTCAGGGCTGATTTGTTTATTTTAAAATGTAGTTAGAACTTGTGCTGCACCCTTCAAAAGTAGTGAGGGCTCTCAGAGGAAACAGACTCAATTCTTTCCTCATCTCAAAATATTTCAATCTCTCTTCTCCTGCTTTCCAGCAGAATTATCTTTTCCAGGAGATTATCTATTCCTCATAGGCTGATATGGGAGGTAGAAGAGAATGCTTCTCATCCCCTTTGGAAAATGGAGCTGCTGTGCACAATATGTGAAAGACTGACTGACAGAGGCAGAACATGACCCTGTAGTCCAGTGGCTGGGCTTACAGCTGAGTGGCATAGTTCAGGTGCCTGTTTCCATGGTCATTTCTATAGCTTAGCTATACAATCTAAAATGCAGACACTGTCCTGGGAGCAAAAATCAGAACTCAGAACTTTTCCTGCTGAGCTAAGCCACTTGTCCACTTAAACTACTGAATTGTATTTGGTCCCATAAACCTTGAAGTCACTGCGCTGGAGTACCATAGGACTGTACATCTGCCCAGATTGGTTTAATCTGGTGGCAGGACATTTCCCTCAAAGGGAGGATGTATAACTCTGAATCTTTTCATAGAAAAGAGAGAACTCAACTTTATTAGCTATGCCACAACAGATCACTGCAGTCAAAAACTGAGCAACTTTGGAGGAAAATTTAAGCTGAACAAGTCAACTGCCTATTAACCAGCAGCTAAAACCAGCACAACCAGATGTCTCCAGAGTAGGCAGGTATTTTCAGTGTTGTGTTTTAGTCTTAAGCTCCTAGATCCCAAATGAAGTGCTTGAGTCCTCTTTTGAAGCTGGCAAAAACTCATGCTTAGATCTGAACATAGCACTTACATTAAAAGTCACTACATTCTCACCTTAGTTTTGAGTGCAAAGTTCACTGAGTTCATGAATATAAGCCAATGATCATGAAAGTTTGGCAAACACAGGCTAAGATGGTTCAGAGAGCTGTGAATCTGGCAGGCCTGCAACACTCAGTTTATGTAGTTCATACATCCTCAAAGCAAGCAAGATTATATTTATCCTCCCAAGAACCAGCTTGATCAGAGATGGGAGCAGAAGCCTGGGAGGGAGAAGAGACCTGGTAACAGTATGCCTGTAAATGCTGTGACACTGGAGATTCCCCTGCTAGTACTGCCTAAACTGCTGTGTGCACAGGGAGCTGCACTTCAATAATCCAGCAAGTTGTTTGCAAGCACCGCATGTAATATCCTGGCACTGCATCTGATTGCTTACAGGTTGTAAAAGAGACCCTAACATCCATGGTAAAACCACTTTTGAACAATATTAGACACTGTGGGATGCACTGGAGATAGGTGAGAAAAACACATTTGCAGTTCTTACTAATCTTTCTCTGTGCGTTTACAAGGAACTTGCAAGGGAAGATGACAGAAACAGCACTTGAAAGGCTCTCAAGCAATCATCCAATCATACCTTCCACATGAAGCTTGGAACTATGGGGTTTTCTACAGTGCCTCACTCTTACTATCTTCTCAGGTGCCCTTGCATGCTGACAGACTTGAAGATGTGGAGTACATTTTGGGTTCTATGGTACAAAGGCCAAATAAATACCTAAATTAAAAAAAATTAAAAGAGGGAGAGAAAGAGAGAAGTCAGGAAAGAGCCTCTAGTTTTAAAATGCACATTAAAGTTCATGGGTAGTCTTGTTGCAACTGGAGCATGTGCAGTTTTTTTGCTACAAACTTCAGGATGAATGGCTTGTTTTAAAGACAGTAAAAATGCCATGTTTTGCAGGTGCCTCTATGTCTAGGTAGATTTCTCAGGAGGAAGTCGGGGACTGTAGCCACAGCATTGGCACTCCCCACTGCTCTGTGCCGTCTGCAGCATGCGAAGGGGAAGCAGCTGCAGTCCTGCACAGCCCTTTCCCTGCGTCCTACTCCCCGTCACCACCCGGTTCAACTCCAGACCTCTGTACCTGAAATTCCAGACTTGAGGCTGTTAAACAAAGTGCCACCTGAATAGAGCAGAAACTAGTAAATGAGCAATAAAGGAATTTGAACACCAGAGGGCAATTACAAAAGGAACTGAAATGGGATTAATTAGATAATATAATTCTAAATGAATGGTGAATTTTAGTTAATCCCATTAACTATTTATGATAAATAGAACAAGTGGCTTGTCAAACTACTGCAACATTTTCTATGATTTGATAAATCAAGGTTAGTTACTGTTAGAACCACATTATGCTTTGTTTCCAACTGATGAAGGAATAAGATTGATTTGAAACATATGGTGAAAAATACTGCAGTTCTTTGTTTGCATCTGTTATACTTTTACTTGTTAGTAATTGGTTCACAAGTTGCTTTTCTATTTTTTCTTGTATTTTTAATATATTAAGTGAAAACAGAGACTTTTTAGCAGATGCACAAAATGAGAGGATAAACATCTCAGAAAGCTTTGAAGCTGTGTTCTGTTTTTTCTCCAGTTTGTTTTATATCTCTTGGACTACACACAGGATTTTCTGCTGGTGAACATGAGTGTAAAGGCTTTTTATTGGGTCACTTGGACCTGGTGAATATCTGACATCCTGTAATAGTATTTTTCAAAGACATAAGATTGTACCCAAAGTAGTAGCACCTTTTTCTGTGATATGCCTGCATTTTTCAAAGGATTAACTTGTATCAGAAGAGTTCTGAAGGAAGTTCTGGAGTGTTTATTTAGCTAAAGTCCAGGCACTGTCACAAGATTAGTTCTTTTAAAATGACTTCAAACTGTGAACAGTTCAATAGGTAATTTTTAAGGATGTAATGCAGTGCATTCACAACATTTTCACATCTTTATTTTCTTGTTAGTCCATAAAAAACAGCTAATCATAGCTCCATGATTTGTAAGTGTATACCAGAGCAAGTCTAAATGCCAGTGGAAATTACTATGTGTGTGCTTCAGTACAATCAATTTTGTTTGTTGTTTTAGTGGCATGATTCCTGTTTACAGCAATCAAGCCATCATATTACACAGAATAAATCAATAGGGTGATAATGTAGCTGTTTACTGTACTTATAGACTTGCCTGTGACTATGTCTAGGGTGCACCATATCCTACTATGCAATGTTCTTAATTTTTATTTCTCTTTGGATGCAGGTTGACATAACTCACAGGTACTAGCAAATCCCACCACACCACAAAACATAAAATTTATAAGAGATACATATGGTATATATTTATAGTGAGAAAAATAAGGACTTGTTTCAATTATGCATGTGGATTAGCTCTTTGAAGAAAAAAAAAAGTAGGTGTTACCTCATGCCCATATAAATCCAGGGGTAAAACATGCCTAAAACAAAACCCCCTTTACGTGCCGTTACTTGTACATGCACATTAACATGTTTCAGGCACAACACTGAACAAGATACATAGACATATGTTGCCATGAATCTTGGAGAACACACTGTGCTTACATTTTTCAAGCTATGTAACAATTTCTGTAATAGATTTATGTTGTGCCAGAAAAGGATATGGATATCCTGTGGGCACGAACAACATATATTCAATATGTGTCAAATGCATATTGGTAGATGAGCAAGTTACTATTGGCTAAATTAGGAAGTGAACTTGCTGCATTTCAGCTGTTTGCAACATCATGCTATGCACACATTAATACCTACTGTATCTTGCACAAGTGCACAGTGCATCCTGTCTATCTTTCATTGGGGTGTAAACAACATCATCTCTGGTAGAGGACACAGTAGAATCCCAAACCACCGTAACTTTTTGCACAAATTTACTCTGCAGCAATGAACTCACTGGAGAAAAATTGCAAACAGTAAAATGGGATCAGTTAATTGTTATAAAGAATTTATACTTGTCCATTCTCCAAAGGATGGAAATTGCAGACTGGAGACCCACATTGCTTTTTGGGGAGACACAGACGACTTGGTAGAAGCAGAAGGACCTCCTGCAGAAGAACCTCCCTGCAGAATACCATTTCCTAATTCAGCACAGAAGTTATCAGATAATGACATTGCTACAGACGTGGATTTTCATGATTTTTAGAAGGGTTATGTGCAGCATTACTTTCCAGCAACATGGAAGTAAACTGGAGATTAATGATGTCTGTAACTACATGATTTTTCTTTCTGTATTACTTTGTGTATCTCTTGAAATATGTTCATAAGGAGTGAGAACCTGAAGACTCCTTTGTGTTACTTGCAGCATGAGGTTACTCATGCTAACCTCCTTTTTTTAGAGGTTAGTCACCCAGATTGTGTCTTCCTGAATCTCTCTTATTTCAGTCAGTACTAGAGTGCAGAACTGCTGATTCCACAGTGTGCCCATCGAGAGAAACTGCAGCATGTCACGGTCTGAAAACTTTGCTTTCCCCAGAGCATACTAGGTTTGGCCCTTCTCCCTCTCTCTTCCAGAGACTTCTAAATCTTCCCTTGAGGAGAGAATTCTTTGGCAATTCTCTAAATAAACCTTGCTTTGTTTCCTGGTGTTTTTGCCTTCCTTCCTCGTGTTTTGCTCTATGTGAATGAATTATATTCCTGAGACTCTTGATAGATGATGGCCCATTTCTGCAAGCCCCCTAGGGTCTCTTCCAGGGTCTAGACCATACCAGGTAGCAATATTTTGTTTTGTTTTCTTTGATAGCTTTTCTTTAATGACTTGCATAATAATTATTTGTCAAATCAGATTTGTGTGTTTAATAAAATGAATACAATTTTTTTCAGATGATTTGACATTTTATGGAATTCCATTTATTTGTGTTTCAATTAACTTTGTTAACAATGGCAAAGTTAGTAACGATATTTGGCAATCAAAACACATTATGAAGTATTTGAACAATACAAGGTTAGTTAAGTTAAAGGAGATGTTGTGCAGAGCATTTCAAATTGAATTTGGATAGTGGCAAGCATCTGTGTGTTTGGAAATCTCTAAATTTCTGCCTGAAGGGTAAATTGAAGCTTATATAAACAAGAACTTGTGATCTAATGTTTGGGCTTTTACTGACACAGACACAAAGACACACACAGATGCACACACATAAACCTCAATGGGAGGTTACAAAAGATAGGGAAAAAAAAGAGTAGAGGAAGAGATGAGACATGTTAGCTGTCTATTTAATGTTTTTCACTCATGGAATACAGTCTAGAAAGCCTTTTTTCACAGTTCCACCAAATCAGACCTGTAAAAGCAATTATCTGTCATCATAACGGGAATCAGGCTTGAGCTGCTGTGGTTCTGAAAAGCGTGACAAAGTTAATTGAAATTTAGGCAGTGCATAGTTTTCACTTCCTGAGATAAGGTGTGTTTTCAGGGAAAGTTTGTTGCTATGTTGGCTTTACTTAACTGTTCTTAAGTCTCTTGTTAAAGGATTTGTGTTATTTCTGTGGGTGGATCATAGTCTCATCCAATTATGACTTCAGGAGAGCCAAACTTTGTGTCATATGCTTTACTAGCCCATACTGGTTTGCACATTCCTTTCACTTCACAAGAAGGTTTAAAAAAAAATAATGGAGGCAAAAATATTCTCTCTCAAGTGATTACAAACAGTACTTTGGAAGTATCAAATTTTACTGCAAGTTCTGTTCACTCCAAAAATACTATTTTGGTGGCTTAGTGGTGTATTGTTTAAGTAACTATAATAAAGTTGTTTAAAATCTGGCAAAAAAAAATAACGGTTCTTAGCCTAGAAGCCAAATGTGATATATTCCTAGGTTTCTTTGGCTAGTTATGTTCTAATCTCCTGATTGTAGTGCAACATGCATTTGCTTTCATGTGGTATTACTTTTTTTTTAAAGCAATCTCTGTATTAAAATGGCTTACTGTTAACAACTGAAATTCTGAAGGCATCTATGGCTTTGGTACTACTGCAAGTATAGTATATATTGTATGGAAAGGAAAGTAAAACTTTTGGGTCCATGAGTTATATTACATGCCTTCTTGTCTTTTGGGGGGTTTGGGGATNACCCCACCCCCGCCCAGTTTTGCTCTAAAATAATTGCAAATTTTGGAATTTATCTGTGCCAGGTTAAGATAAATATAAAAATTACCATTTCATTTTTGGGGATAGCTTTTTTTTAGAAATTATTGTTTCGATACATTCATATTTTTTTCTGATTTTGGCCCTTAGTTCTTGCCCTTGAGGTCCTTTCATTTCCCCCAGAGAGCAATTTTTTAATCACTTTGAAGAAAAAAATGTTCTGAAGAATTAATATTTCAGTATATATTTGAAAAGATTCTTACATTTTCTGATAAGATATACAAGTCATACAGATATGACCTCTGGCTCTAAAGGCAATTTCAGAGTTAGGATCTGGCTAAGAGAAGAAAGAAGCTTTAGTCTTCTTATCAAATCTCACAGAAATATAAAAGGCAAAAATAGCATTATATAATAGTTGTTGGGATATTTCTTCTCAGAAAGACTAAGCCCCTTTATGGTAGCCTCCTGCAGCTCCCATTTCATCTTCCCTCCGGCCTCCAGCATTCCCCAAATATCTCTGAGGTGAGAGAGAAACCAAGAGTGAAGATGCAGGAGAAAATCACATCGGACTCTAATTTAGCAATCTTGCACAGTTATGAGGCTCCCAGGAATAGTGCAAGACCTGACATTACTATATGAGGTTTAAATATAATCTAACTGAAGCCATTAGGGTCCAAACTGATGCCATAGCAGTCAATCTAGCTTTTAGGGACAGCAAAAGGGTTTAGACTGTACATAACAGGTTTCCATGACCTAATCATTTCACCAGAACATATTTTTGCTTTTTAATATTTCTTTTCAAATCAGTCTGTATAAGACCTGAATAGCCCAGATCTACTTGGACTCATTGGTCATTTGAAACTAATGCACAGAACTGAGCATTCCCAAATTGATTCTGAACCTGTGAAACCACTGGGATTGTACCTGCAGAAAATCAAAGCCCAGCATCTGAGCAGGTACCATTTCATAGGATGAGCAAAACCTGGGTAACGCAGCTAACCCTGCAATTCTCCTTTCCTACTGCTCAGCCAAATGCACTTATTTGATTATAACAATTCTAATCAAGCCCATTATAATGCAATGGAAGTTTCTCATGACAGCTTTCATTGCTAGAAATAGACTAAATGATCCTTACTGGAAGTGCTCTTTCCCTATAAACTAGTTATGTTGCCCTCCTCCTTGTTTCTGGTGCAAGGTCTAATTTTGGACAGGCAAACAGCTTTCCAGTTTTCCCCCATCCTCTCTACCCTCTGGAAACTGTTGCATTTTTGCATACTGAAGCACACACACTATGAAGTATTAAATATCTTCTATATGGCCTGCAGCCATATCCCCTTAGGCAATGAGCTCACTGGATCTCATAAGCCATGGCAGGGTTAGGCTAGGTCAATGAGTACTGGAGAGGATCTTCAAGGACAAGTTGGGTGCTATGCAAATTGTGGGTGGCATTTCAGTATGTGGCATCCTTTCCTTTGGTGTTCACCCCAAAATGCCACTGCCAGGTGCTAGATGGATCCACATGTGCAACCCAAGTTCAAGTTGCCCCCCATGTCCATGAAAGTCATAAGCAGAATGGCAAGTGTCCACTTATTTTCAAGTCATCGCTGCTGAGACCGATGTAGGGACTGGACAGTGTGTCTGCCACAGACACATGCCACCATGCAATCCCTCTGTGAGAGATACACTACGTGAAGGTGTCCAGGTCCATCTGCTTCATCACCTGCTACCTGCCACCTGCCAAAAAAAACCTCTTAAGGATCTGGGGAGAAGAAACCCAGGGAAGCTCTCCCTTGAGAAGTTTTGGATCTCACAAGAACTTGGAGGCATGAAGCCAAGATTAAATCTGGCCTGAGTAATGGGATCCAACTGCTAAAAAAAAGTCAGGTTGAAAAACCTCACCTGGCTTCCAGCACCCTCTGCAGTTCTTCAGTCATGTTGATCTGCATCACCTGAAGCTCTGTTTCGTCTTGCCTTGTAAAGGGCTGACTGCTATAGAGACTAAGATTGTAAAACAGTGTCCAAAATCCAACCATGAGCATTGTTTTGTCACAAAAAATTAAACTAAAAGGTTCCCTAACCAGTGGTCTTCCAGCTTTTTTTGCTCTGTAGACCATTCACACAGTAAGAAAGAAGTCACCTTCTGGAGCACTCAGTTCCCTTTCCCAAAACCTCTTGGGTATTGTGTAGTTCTCAAAATATTTAACTCCCCAGACCACCTGGGAGAGCCCCCCAAACCACTGGTGGTCCATAGACCACAGTCTGAGTGCTGCTCTGTTAGGCTACTGGTTAAAGAAAAGGAAATTAAACACAGAAAGCTGTTAAAAAGACATTGTGTGTGAGTCATGCTTCCACATTAAGTAACACTCATACAGAGCACTTGTCCCCCTGGGTGAAAGCTCCCCACCTTCTGTCTCTAGTCTCTATCTTTTAGTAAAAATATCATATTTTGTTATTACAGAAATGAAAGTAATGTAATGCTTTGTCTAAGAAACAATGAAGTAATAGAAATAGAAATACAGTGAGAATATAGCACTCATATTTCTGCTATCTACATGCAATGAATACCTTAAATTTCCATTGAAGCCTGTTTAAATGAAATTTGTCAAAGAATATTTCTTTTCACATTCCCTCTTTCCAAGTGAACCCTAGTGCAATCAGAATCTGTCTCTGTTCATTCAGTATTGGGCTGTACAAGCTTGCTTCAGCCCTGCCTGCCAGCCGATGGGATCGTGCAGAGAAAGTGTCTAGTGGCCACAGGATTGTACAGTTTCCTGTCTGATTTTTAAGCCATTTTTAATGAGCTAATTTTTATGATTGCAGACTCACTTAGGCTTTAAAAAATTGGTTCAAATATGGGGAAAAACTGCTGTGCAAGAATGGTCCATTACAATTGCAGTCTTTTATTATGCTTCTTTCACCAGATTGCAAATTGTTGTCCCCTCAAGCTCCAGATATGAAGATGCACCACACAAAATACAATACAATCCTACAGATGACAGCAGAAGAAAGCTATTTTCCTTGGCATCTTCCCACTTTCAGGTCTTAATCCCAGAATATGCTGCTAGTTTGTAGTTCTGTTTGTGACATGATCACATCTGTATCCGGATGTCTCAGTTCAGCCCCTGCCTGTTAATGTGCATGGAGCAAGCAGAGCTCTGAATTTGGCTGATTCTTTCTGAGAAGCAATATGACAAAAGTCTGGATCTGTCACACTTGGGACCTGTTCCCCATGCTGGGTGGGATGCTCTTGTGCAACTCGTGGCAAAGGAGAAGGGTCAGAACAATAGATGTCTGCCAGCAGGGACATAAAAAAATTGAAGTGTCAAAAATACGATTAGGGATGCACACAGGATTATTGTGGTCACTGCCCATCCTGCCCCAGGACTGAGATCTTAGCAGCTGCCTGCCAAGAGAAAGGCAAGACTTCTAACTTTTGTAATTCCAGGTATCATTTTGTGAGAGCACAATTCGGTTCATTTTTTTAAAGTATTTCCCAGCAGATCAATGACACTGACATTTCAGCAGGACTTGGCATCATAAAGCTAGAAAGAAAGGAAGGAATGATGTAGATAGGACTCTCCAGAAAAGCTCTTGCTAGGAGTGGCTGACATGTAAATTGCCCAGCTGGTATTTGTTGTCCATACAGCTGATCTCAGGCTGGAGACCACCAACACAGTTCCTCTGTGTTGTGTGTGTAAAGGTGGGGGAGTGGGGTGGGACAGACTTTAAGGGAATTTCCAGAAGTGTATTGGCCACTCCTGTATTCTGGAATTGATATTCTGAGCTTGGATGGTGGGCCCAGGGTATCAGCTGTCAATGGCAACACATTTCATGAACAGTAATAATGGCAGCAGGAATAATTGATGATAATAATAACAAGAAAAGCACTATTTTTTTCAACAGAATTCTCAGAACCACTGTTCAGAATGCAGATAAGGAAAATTTCACTTTGCTGGAGGCAAAGTGAGTAGGCTATAACCTAGACATCCAGCAGTAATGCTAGGATATTTTTCTTGATAAAAAATGCAAATTTTCTTTGGTTACTTTTAGCAGATTTGCATATCAATTTAATGCAAATGAAAACTGCTGTTCACAAACACTTTAGAATTTACTTGGAGAAAACAGTCAGAAAATAATTAATTTTGCACTTTTAATTTTTATTTTGATTAAGCATTTGAGTCACCTTAGTTATGCTAGAGGTAGTAAACAGAAAAAGTACTAAGAAAGCACTTGAAAATGGCTTCCAGAGCTTCTGGCAGAGAGAGTGGAACTTATGTCCCAGTCAGGTGGGGCAAAGTTAGCACAGAGCCTGGCGGAACAGATTTTTCCCCATGGGCTTGGCTGCTGAATAGCCTTGGCTTCTACATGGAACATCAGCATTAGAGAAGGTGAGGTACCAGAGGATGAACAGAGAGAGATCTGGCCAGAGCTGGGGAGAATCCACAGACCATCCTCTCACTACAACCACTTCCCAGATGGAATCCAGAGATGAAGCTGAACAGACAGAGATGGAGATTCAGAGAAGAATCTAAGAGCCTTGTACATCTCTCAGTGATCCAGCAACATAGGCAGAGCAAAAGCAAGACATGCTTCTGTTTGGAATTTGAAGTCTGGCAAATGTATGTCCCTGTGAACATTCAGGAATGCCAGACTTTGAGTTATGGCCTCAGCGTGGGGAAAGCCAAATATCACCAAACACCAGAGGTCAAGCTGCAGAACAAAAACTGTCATGTTAATTGGAGACATAGTTTAAGCAGAAACATTATCAAATAATTCTGGCCTTTGAGAAAGGGTTGCAAAGTGCATATGGACATAGCCCACAGCAAAACTATTTGATGGATATTTAGCACTTTTGAAGTTAGTTCCACCATCTCCCCCATCTCAGTATGTGAAACTCTTTGGCCCAGGGATGGTCTGGATTACTGTGGGAGCTAAATAAACTCTTAACCATAATAAATATGGAATGGTGCAGTATTCCCTTGTTTGTTTCATGGAAAACAAGGCAGGATAGCACTTACTTATGACTTTCTTTTTTATATGTCTCTGTTCACTCCATGCACCTGGTGCCTTTTGATGATTCATTTTAATGTGTTCAACACATGCTCATACACAGACTGAGATCACGATAGAGAAGTGCTGCAGTGTGAGTATCCAGGGATCTATGCCCAATCAGTTGTTGACAGTGACAGAGTGGCAAATGCTGTCAATATTGTATAATGTGGAAAAGAAAAAAAAAAAAAGAAAAAGCAACCTTCCAGAAAATTNTAGCTTAAGTAATCTCCAAAACATTCAGCATCATACCTAGAATGTGTGTTGATGGTACTCAATAAGTTTTGCTGAAATTTATGTAATTCCTTATAAGGGTATGTGGTACCCCATACTGAAGAGGGATCCAGAGATGGAAAATAATAACCTCTGTTATTCCAAAGTACTAAAGGCTGTCTTTGGAGTGCATATGCAGTCCTGTTTCTTTACCTTTAAAAGCACAGATCACTTTTATTAGATGGGCAGACAGACAGACAGACAGACAGATAGATAGTTATGACTAAAAGTACCACAACAGAAAAACAATGGTTTTCATTTAAATTGTTTTTCTTTTCAGTCAGCTTGTCTTACTCAAAAGCAACAGAAGACCCTTGACTTCATTTATATTTCAAAGCACAGTCACTCTTAGACATCTGTTTTTGTGGAAGTTTAAACTACTTTGCTGACTTTGTTACTTTATATAANAACACATGCTCATACACAGACTGAGATCACGATAGAGAAGTGCTGCAGTGTGAGTATCCAGGGATCTATGCCCAATCAGTTGTTGACAGTGACAGAGTGGCAAATGCTGTCAATATTGTATAATGTGGAAAAGAAAAAAAAAAAAAGAAAAAGCAACCTTCCAGAAAATTCCGTCCTGGGAAATTCTGAAAAACAGTTTTTCCAAAGTTTTGATGATATAAGCAAAAAGTCCCTTAAGCGCATATTTCCCTTGAAGAATGTAGATGGTTTCAGTACTTAAAGTCAAACACGTGCATATGTTCTGTGGTGTTCCAAAGCTGTTACTGAACATGTATGGCTTTATCTCAGCTCCCCTTCTACTATGATAATTTATGTCAGATTTTTGATTTACTGTAGATTTATGGCATACACCAGACTGTCATTCTTCATAACTAGGTAGCTTAAGTAATCTCCAAAACATTCAGCATCATACCTAGAATGTGTGTTGATGGTACTCAATAAGTTTTGCTGAAATTTATGTAATTCCTTATAAGGGTATGTGGTACCCCATACTGAAGAGGGATCCAGAGATGGAAAATAATAACCTCTGTTATTCCAAAGTACTAAAGGCTGTCTTTGGAGTGCATATGCAGTCCTGTTTCTTTACCTTTAAAAGCACAGATCACTTTTATTAGATGGGCAGACAGACAGACAGACAGACAGATAGATAGTTATGACTAAAAGTACCACAACAGAAAAACAATGGTTTTCATTTAAATTGTTTTTCTTTTCAGTCAGCTTGTCTTACTCAAAAGCAACAGAAGACCCTTGACTTCATTTATATTTCAAAGCACAGTCACTCTTAGACATC